>JAUUEB010470423.1:0-19941 GCA_032362205.1 Clione limacina | reverse complement strand
TTTCTTACATTAGACCGATTCTTACCAAAAGCTTAACTGCAAATCTGCACATATTTACCAACATATTGCGAAAGTTTAAAGTCAATTGAGTTAAAACTGTGGCGACAATCCCATTCAAAAAAATACACAAATTTCCTTGATGGTGCGAATTTTACAGAGGATACATAGTAAAATCTAGAAAAACTATTTTGCTAATTACTTTTTTTATAGACGACCGATTGTTACCAAAAGCTTAACCACACATCTGGTGATATGTACAAACATATAGTGAAATGTTCAGATTGATTGAGTTAAAACTGTGGCTGTAATTCTATTGCATACACACACAGCCAGCCACAAATAAATATAGAGATTTTGAATTATATTATGTAGAAGACGATATTGAAAAGACTCTGGAAACATTGCTAACTATATCTACAACACAATTTCAAATGAGTCTATTTATCCAATTCATAAAGTTAAAAATTATACGGCTTGTCTGATCTTAAAAAAAGAAAAAAAGAACATTCCACCATTGTTCATCAAACTTATCGGTTACCAATCAAGTTATGTATCGAGTTCAAAGTTTCTATTTTCTGTTTCAAAACCCATCATGACTTAGCTCAAGCTTGCTTGTCTTAACAATTATTATGGACCATAACTATTACTTACCTTACCAGGGGATAGGATCATTTTTATCATTCCAACATATAACACAAAAGTTCTTATTTTAGAACATTTTACCATCATCGATCATTTTTGTGGAACAAATTTCCAGCATCCCTTAGATATGACACTTCAATAAATAGTTTAATATAAAATGGAAAGGTTTTCTCTTTCTACATGCAAAAAAAATAAGATTAATGAATATATTTTGTGTCCTGGTAATTTGACACTGACTTTCAATTTGGATAACGAGGTTTCAAATGCCAATATTTCTGTTTTTGTAGAGGATTAAATAGTTCTATAGACGGTTTTATACACTGTTTAGTTCTATATTTTACTGGGGCGGACCCATGGTTAGAGGAACACAATTGAGATGTTTTGTATAATTAAATATTTAATACATCTTTATTCATGTTTTATTTTTTGAAATGTTAAGCTCATTGAGAACTTGTTGTAATGTGCTAAACAAATGTCATATATTATTATTATCACTATTATTTCATTTCACATATTTAATGCATTTTGTCAACTTGTTATGTACATCATATTTCATTCGTATTTTGTTATAATGTTTTGTTCATCATAACTGAATTGCATTTTGTCAAACTGCCATGTTCATCATGTTGAGTTTCATCTTATTCTAATCGAATGTTGTATGATTACCATCTAAGATAGTACAGGGTCTTATGATACCTTATGTCCCCTCCCCCTGGTCAGCCAAACTGGGGGGCATGGCGCAATAGACACATTGTCCTTAATCCTTCTCTTACACAAAATTGTATGACCATGTATAGGGCAAATTGTCTACTTCTGGTACAGGTTTAAGTAATGTCTGTCATTTTTTCTTGTTGTTTAAAGTGACCTTGATGGCGTAATTTCCAAACCAAAGCTCTGACCACATTTTTTTTAGATATGGAATAATTTTTAATCCTAAAATCAATAATGATTCAGTTCCAGATTAGCCATCGAAAAAGTTTATAGTGACATAAAATGTGATGCTGATTTTGTTTTTTCTCTTTGTTATCACACCCTGCTTGTTTTAGATGCTTTTGGTAAACCAGGGAGTAGACATTAATAAAATCACTTGAGATTTTGGAGTAGGAAATAATACAGGTCTTTTGTAAGCTAATCAGTTTTATCAGTAATACACTGTCGTTGCCTGGTCGAGGGGGGGGGGGGGCAGGTAGGGATCGAAGACCCTGTATGTCAAAATGCACAAATACATGTATTACTATGCTATTTTATGAATACCAAAACGTTGAAGTTTATTGGTTTAAGCCAGCCCGGAGTAACCATAGGGCATGTGCCAAGGGGGGCCCCCTCTTCTGGTGAGGAAGGGGCATCATTCTGTTTAAATGTGTAACCATACTCCGACGCACCCTCGTAAATATTGGTGCCCAGGGGCCCTGCCTACCCTTAATCCAGAGTTGCAGACATTCCCCGGCTGATCACTTTACTTCCGAAATGTTGCTTAATCAGTTTAATGACAATTCTTGTAGTGTGTGATGCCACCCCGTCCTACTGGAATGTGATATAATTTTAATCCGAGACCATGGTTTAATAATCTATGGACTCATGTTTTGGATAGTAGATATCTCAAATAAATATAAGGATTGATTGCCTAACCTACAGTCTTATATCCCTATATATCATCTTCCCAAGAACCAATAAACATAAGAGTCTGCAATTGATTGGTCTTAAGAGTGAATCTAAACATTTTTAAGTTTTCAGGAAATGAAATAAATCAGTTGAGTACTAGTCTGTGATCGATTTATCTTAGGAGTGAATCTAAACAAAGCTCAGGTTCATGCGAGTAGGCCAGGAAATGTCTTATATAATCAATTCTCAGTACCATGATTTCAGACGAATGCCTTTCCCAAACTATCCACACTCTATAGACTTTGTTCAGCAAAGTGGTCGACGATCTTGTTTGGCTAGACATTGTAATATTATTTACAAAGTAAACTCAGTACTGCCAATAATTTCAATGTTTTCCCCACTCACACGCTTTTTGAGTCTGAGCTGTTTACTGTATAATTATCGAATTAACTTGTTTATCTCTTGGTGAGGTGACCTTGGGTAAAGATCACTTATATTTAGCCGATTACCTTATACGCAGCGATGCTTGTGAGTGATGATAACAATTTACATAATGTATATAGATTTGTTTTTCCGTTGGCCTGTCTCAATGCCCTTGCATTGTATTGATTATTATTATTGGGAAGACAAAACAAATATACCTTTTAACATTTTAAGTTTCAAGGAAAGGAAAGAAAGTGTCTGCTTTTAAAAACTTTGATATTTCTTTCAGTGTCAATAGCCGATTACCATTTAAAATCTGGGTGGAGTGGGGAATGTATGTATTTGGTTTATCAAATATCTATTGTTGATGTTCCTTTTTAAAAGTTGAAACTACGTTCACCTTTCTCTCTCTCTCTCTCTCTCTCTCTCTCTCTCTCTCTCTCTCTCTCTCTCTCTCTCTCTCTCCCCTCTCTCTCCTCTGTGTGTGTTTATGTGTGTGTGATAGTTTGTTTGACTCCGACTAAAGGCGCATGTTTTCTGCCACGTTCTCTCGTATACCTTAATCCTTGGTCTGGGCGTATATTTTCAATTTAGGACCTGTTTTCGGATAAGAACAAACCAATCAATGTTATATTATTTCTAAACTGTTTAGCAAAGCTAATCTTATAAACAACTCAGATGTGATATGGCTTGTCAAGAATTTAAACGCAGATGATCTTATTGTAAATTTAAAAAAAATCAAAACCCACCGCCACCTCAGCGTTTAATAGCCGTTTTGTTGAATAAAAGACACCCCCCCCCCCATTCAAAGCCATTTTTATGGCAAACTTGTCGCATTCATGTCCTTCAACAGGGCCGTACTCCGATAATGAAGTCAACGCCTTCCTCTTTTCGTGTTCACATCACTTGGCTTCGAGTCAGTGCATAAAGGTCTCTCCGAGTCTGCGCTACTAGAACTGATGGAAAATCGATTCTATTTCTTTGGAAAGTTCTTGCCCCTTATAATGGCCCGAGGATTCTTGGGTAAAAGAGAAAGAAAAAAATCACAATGGCAGAGCAACCTGACACAGTAATTTGGCACAATAGTCTCCCCCGGATACACACCACCTAATAACACGAGCCGCTTAATGTCATGCGTTTCCCGTGAAATTATTTTTCCCCAGTCACTTCACCGTGAAAGCACATAAGACATAGAGTCACTGGTTAATAGCAGACCCTTCTGTGTCGAGGGTTAAGTTGGGTCGTGTCGTGATAGTCACATAGACATATTATACATATTTATATTAACTTTATGGATGTTCAACGTCATCTCAAATCCCGATAATATTGAATGCTAAAATATATTTTTTTTAAATGGCAACCCTCTGATAATTTTAATTACCTTTCGTTTTTTTTCTACAAATTTTATATTTATGAAAAATGAATAATCCCTCCGAGTTTCTACCAAAATAAAGTCGTCGCAAGCTTTTGGATGCTTTGACATTTCAATTCGGAAGCTTATAATGTTCAGCAACAATAAATATTGACCGTCTTGTATATTAGAAATAAAGAAGTTTAATCCCCTGTGACACATTGGTACAAGCAAGGGAAAAGGATTAACCACGCGAAAAACACGTCAGGTAGCTACAAATATTCATTTCTGTCGAATATATCCAATCGTCACCCTCTTGGCATACAATGGCAAAAATCAATTAGAATGTCTCTTAGGAGTTTTGTTAAGCTTTATTTTGGTATTATGAGTAAGGGTAACATTACAAAGAGGATCCATCCAACACGCAGAAATGGCGTTAATACTTTTCTGCTTACTAAGACCTGTTTCAATATATTATTTTATCTGATTGTCAATATAATGTTTGTGTTTGTTTCTTTGTAGTATGTGGCGCTAAAGGCAGATAATTATATCTTTAGAAAATGTCTTGTGTCACATAATCATCCTCTCATATATATATTGATATTTAAGTTAAGGCATCACAATAGGATAAAAAATCCTTATTAATTGGGATGGGTTCTGTGTCAGTGCTTTGTTTGTTAACATTTTAGATTCATACATGTCGTGTGTTAACTTCAACGATGTCACAGCTGAGAAAATACATGAAGAAAAAAGTCCCTTCCATATTGTTTGCAGTTCACTTGTACATTTTTGGCTCAAACTCAACTTGGCTGGTCTGCGTTCGATTTTTACACTCTAAGAAGTGTGAAAATATTAACGATTCCCCTCTAGTTATGAAGATGATCATTATTATTCTAACACATCGGTCGCTTTATATCAGTGATCGACGGTTACGTGGGTGGTTAGATGGAAAGGTTGTTACAACACTGCGACCCTGTTGTGTTTTCAATCGTAACTAGTTGATGTATCCGGCGTTGTCCTGGGTTACACCTTAAAAAGCCATCTTTGGTTCTAAAGTTTTAAGTTTATAGAATGCCGTTAGATTTAAATTTAAAATTCGCTTATTCAAGTAAACGAGTTGGTACCGCAATGGTTTCTAGTTGGCTATTTCAGAAGTTTCTCTGCTTGACATGTTATTTCCAGGCATTTCTCGCATTTATCACTCAATTGTCTAAGAACGACCGATGTTTCGTAACTGACAATGACATTATCAATTGAGCTGTCAACAATTTCGGAACCGCTGGTTGCCATGGTTGCCACATTCTACAGCCCTCAGTAGGGGTCTTCTAATACAGCCCTCAGTAAGGGTTATTCTTAAAACAGCCCTCAGCAAAGGGTCTTTAAAACCAGTCCTCCATAAGGTTTTCTTAAAAAGCCCTCAGTAAGGGTCTTCTAAAAACAGCCCTCAGTAAGGGCTATCAAATTTCTGTGGCAACCATCGTTTGCTAAAACACCATTTCTCAAATTCTTATCAAAGCCTAACAATTGCTATTCTCTCTGTGTTTCAAGTCAAGTCCGTTCGTATGTCTGTAAAATTATATAAAGAATAAACTTTGACTAGAGGAATATGCGGACTGTGCGAGATGGATGGTACTCTAAGGGTTGCAGAGTCGGCAAATCTGTTGACAAATCGACCGGAAATAATGATTCAAAATAGTGGATATCTTACTGTAATTTATATTTTTTAGCATTGATTATACCGAAATAAAGTGGCATATCATACGTCGGAAATATGAATCAATGTTAGAGTAAAACCGTTCTGTTTGTATTGTCGACTATGTTTGGACAATCGAAATGGCGGATAAATGAGTCACCATTGTTATTACGCGTTAGGCTTGTCATACTACTACCTAGTTAAACAACTCGACAAAGCCGAAGCTTTTTAACACTGTGGTCACTGATTGAATCGCAAGGCCGAACATCACTGATTACATCTTTCTTAAGTGAGACGGATGAAGATCGATTAAGATTTCACCTAACAAGCGGCTGTAATTTGATTTCACCAACTTTTATTCCTCCTCTTATCATCATTTTTGTCTTCTCAATTTTAAGATGTAAAGATAAACCATGCTCGCATTTTTAACAAATGAAATACTGATTGTCGTTTTACTCTCGTGTGAAATAGATATCCAGATAATAATGATTTTAATTAAACTTACACAATGTTGTATTGTGCCGATCCAAGCCACAGATAAAGAAAGTGTTAATGACATTAGAAGTATAATTTTATTTCTGTGTTCCTTTATCATTAATGAGTTTTGTGTTATTTGACGAACCCAACACACAATCCGAGTAGATGAATACTTTTGCCACCGTTAGGTCAATTTCCAATTGATGATCAATACTCCCCACTTCGTGATATCGAATTCAGGGGTCATTATTTATATAAATAAAAAAACAGCTTTCAGGGAAACCGAACGGTTGACTAGAAATTATATTAACCATTTAATGGTGGAACTGATGTAAAATCGATTATAATTTATTGGAAAGTTCTTGTCCATCAGACCATCCCGAGAGTTCTTTAGAAACAAAGAATAAAGTCACCATGGGCATAGCAACCGGACACGGGTAAGTGGTACTAGTCTCCGCCACATATAACACCACCTAATAGCATGAGCCGCTTAATGTCATCCGTTCCCAATGAAACTTATTTTTTTTAAAGAAATTCTTATTATCAGTAACATCACCGTGAAAGCATTGCGACACCGTTAATAGCGAACCCTTTCGCGTTGAGAGTTAAGTTGGGTCGAATCGTGATATATCGTAATCACGAATCCCGATTATATTAGATGCTAAAACATAGTTTAAAACGAGCAATGTTCATCTGTTTTTTGTTGTTATCTTTTTGTATTTCTTCTTCTAATTTTGTCATTTATATCTATAAAAATGAATAATCCCATCCTAGCTCCCACCAAAACAAAGTAGTCGCACGCTTCTGATTTTTTTTCAACATTTCAATTGGGATGCCTTTGATTTTCAGCAAGATCAAATATGAAATTGACCGTCTTGTATCTTAGAAAAAGAGAAATGCAATCCTTTGTGATGCACATGCAAGGGAAAAGACGCAAAGTCAGGAGAAACATGTCAGACGACAACAAAAATGCAATTATATCACATATTATATCCCGTATTTATTTTCCCTCTTGGCAGCGTACATATATACAATAGCAAAAATCAATGAGAATGTCTCTTAGCAGGTTTTGGTAAGCTTTATTTGTGTATTATGAGTAAGGGTTACATTACATAGAGAAAATGAAACAAGATCCATCCAACATGCAGAAATGGCGTTAAGACTTTTTATGCGTACTAAGAAGACCTGTTTCAATATATCATTTTATCTGATTCTCAATTTTGTTGTGTGATTTTTTGTTTCTTTCTTTGCCGCATGTGGGGCTTAAGGCAGATTATTATTGCTTAAGAAAGATGTTTGGTTTGACATAGTCATGTGGCAGCTATTATCTTTGTCCTCTTTGATGTAAGTACTTACAATAGCGTCCAAAACGTCCTGATATATTGGGATGGGTTCTGTGTCAGTGCTTTGTTTGTTAACATTTAAGTTTATAAGGTTCATACATGTCGTGTGTTAACTTCAACGATATCACAGCTGAGAAATTACATGTAGAAAAAAGTCCCTCCCCTATTGTTTGCAATTCACTTGTACATTGTTGGCTCAAACGCTATTTGGCTGGGCTGGTTTCGATTTTTTCTCTCTCAGAATTGTGAAAATATTATTTATTGACGATTTCCCTCCAGTTTTTAAGATGATCATTGGATTTTAATACCTCGACTGCCATATATCAGTGATCAATGGTTATGTGGGTGGTTAGACTGAATGGTTGTTACAATACTTCGACCGGGTTGTGTTTTCAATCGTTATTAGTTGGTTTATCCCCGGCGTTGCACTTGATTACACCTTAACAGACCAACTTTGGTCCTAGTCTTGAGTTTATAGAATTCCGTTAGATTTCCCTTTATTTGAATTTTGATAAGACAACCATAATTGTCTACCTTTGTCATCAACAAATTAAAACTTGTACCACATTCATTTGTTAGGTACAATTATTATGAATCAGTACACCCCTGTTATACTTGTTGACTACCAGTACTTAATACGCCTAATTTTTTTTTAAAAACATTAAAGTTTAACGCTGCATGCAGATGTCGTATCAGTCTATTTAATTAAGCATCCTGTATCATAATTAAAATTGAAGAAATGTATTTGTTTCCTGAGTCTACTTTTCAGTCTTACTTTCTATCATATCGCAACAAGGAAATAATCCACATTCTTTATGTACTTTCGGTCCAGTCCCTTGTTTAAAGAAAGTCCATAGAAAATATTTGTGTAGTGGTATGTGGCAACATTCTTTTTTGTACAAATGACTTTTCTGATCAGAACATGTTGTTTCATTTTTTCAGAAATATTTTGGGAGTCAAAATGCGCTAAATCGTGAATACGAGAAGGTACCGCGATATCTCATAGTTATGTTATTTCAGAAGTTACTCAGCTTGATATGTTAGACGTTTCAGGTCTTATCATCCAATTTTCAAAGAAAATACAATTGTTTCGCATATCAAATGGCGCTCTTAACTGAGCTGTCAACAAGTTAGGAGCCGTTGTTTGCCAAAACACCTATGCTCCAATTCTTTTCAAAGTGAAGCAATCGCTATTCTCGGTCATTATTTATATAGATAAAAACAGCTTTCAGGGAATCCGAACGGTTGACTAAAAATTATTGATCATTTAATGGTGTAACTGATGGAAAATCTATTATATTTTATATGAAAGATCATCCCGAGAGTTCTTTAGTAACAAAGAATAAAGTCACCATGGGCAATGGGCATAGCAACTTGACACGGTTAGATGATACTAGTCTCCGCCACATATAACACGATCCGCTTATTATATGCGTTCCCGTAAAACTTATTTTTTAAAGGAATTCTTATTATGAGTAGCATCACCGTGAAAGCATTGCGACACCGTAAATAGCGGACCCTTCGCGTTGAGAGTTTAATTGGGTCGTATCGTGATATTCAACGTATGTAATCACGAATCCCGATCATATTGAATGCTTAAACATAGTTTAAAACGTGGAATATCACTTACATGTTCGCCTGTTGATTTTTATTACCTTTATGTATTTCTTCTACTACTGCTACTACTTTTGTCTTTTATATTTATAAAAATGAATAATCCCATCCGAGTTTCTACCAAAATAAAGTAGTCGCTCGCTTTTGAATTTTTAAAATTTCAATTCAGATGACTTTGATTTTCAGCAACATCGAATATGAAATTGACTGTCTTGTATCTTAGAATAAGAGAAATGCAATCCTTTGTGATGCACATGCAAGGGAAAAGACGCAACGTCAGGAGAAACATGTCAGACGACAACAAAAATGCAATTCTATCACATATTATATCCCGTATTTATTTACACTTTTGGCAGCCAGCAACAATCAATAAGAATGCTCTTAGGAGTTTTGGTAAGCTTTATTTTAGTTTTGTGAGGAAGGGTTTCAAAGAAAATGAAAGAGGATCCATCCAAAACGCTGAAATGGCGTCAATACTTTTTCTGCGTATTAAGACATGTTTCATATTATTTTATCTGATTGTCAATATAATTTTTGTGTTTGTTTCTTTGCCGTATGTGGCGCCGAGGGCAGATAATTATATCTTAAAGAATGTTTGGTTTGACATAATTGTGTGGCAGCTATTATCTTGATCCTCTTATATATAATGATATTTAAGGCCTCACAATAGGATAACAAACGTCCTGATTAATTGGGATGGGTTCTGTGTCAGTGCTTTGTTTGTTAACATTTATGATTTTTACATGTCGTGTTTTAACTCTATCGATGTCACAGCTGAGGACATACATGTAGAAAAAAGTTTCTTCCATATTGTTTGCAGTTCACTTGTACATTTTTGGCTCAAACTCAACTTTGCTGGGATGGTTTCGATTTTTACTCTCTCAGAACTGTGAAAATATTATTTATTAACGATTTCCCTCCAGTTTTTGAGATGATCATTGGGATTTTAATACATCGGTCGCTTTATATCAGTGATCGATGGTTACGTGGGTGGTTAGACTGAATGGTTGTTACAATACTTCGACCTAGTTGTGTTTTCAATCGTAACTAGTTGGTTTATCCGGCGCTGCCCTGGATTGCACCTTAACAAACCAACTTTGGTCCTATAGTTTTAAGTCGATAGAATGCCGTTAGATTTCCTTTTATTTTAAATTAGATAAGACAACCATAATTACCTTTATCATCAACAAATTAAAGCTAGTACCACACTCATTCGTTAGGTACAATTATTATGAATCAGTACATATTTTTTATACTTTTTGACTACCAGTACTTAGTACTTCTATCATTTTTAAAAACTTCTGTTTCCAGAAGTTTTTTTTTACTGGATCCTGGGAACGCCGTTCCAGACTAATTTTGAGGTTGATGAAAAATGAGACTAATTTGTGGCGACTTTCACTTATTTATAAATGACGTTTTCTGATCAGAACATGTTGTTTCAATTTCAGAATTATTTTGGGAGTCAAAATGCGCTAAATCGGGAAAACGAGAAGGCACCGCGATATCTCATAGTTATGTTATTTCAGAAGTTACTCAGCTTGATATGTTATTTCCAGACGTCTCAGGTCTTATCATTAAATATGCAAAGAAACGATAATTGTTTCGCATATCAAATGTCGCTCATAACTGAGCTGTCAACAAGTTCAGAGCCGTTGTTTGCCAAAACACCGTTGCCCCAATTCTTTTCAAAGTGAAGCAATCGCTATTCTTTCGGTATTTTGGTAATGTTGGCTTGTATGTAGAATTATATTAAGAATATACTTTAAATAGAGGAATGTACAGACTATGCGAGGCCGAGATGAATGGTGCTCTTAAGGGTTTGCTTTGGTCGGTAAATCTGCTGACAAATTGACCGAAAGTAATGATATCAAATAGTGGAGTATCTAACTGTAACTTCTATGTTTTATCATAAATTATACCGAAATTAACCGGTCAGGAACATAAATCTTTGTTAAAATGAAACTTTTCTGCATTGTATTGTCGACTGTGTCGGGACAATGAAAATGACGGATAAAAGAGTCACGTTGTTATAATATGTGTTGTCATACTTCGTAGTTATATAAGCTCTTGGCACTGTACTCGATACAGCCTGAGCTCTTTAACACTGTGATCACTGATTGTATCACAGAATGGACATCACTGATTACATCTTTCTGTAGTGAGTTGGATGAAGATCGATTAAGATTTCCCATTATTCGCTGCTGTAACTTGATTCCACTCAATTACACTGTATTTCTAACGTGAAGCTCCAGATGATCATATAACCTAGCCTCTATGATTGAGATGCATAATGTACTCGGCATAAAAATATAATTTCTATTCCTTTTCTTTTCTTCACGTTTGTCTTCTAAATTTTTGGATGTGAATTTAATCTCTGCACGTATTTTAACTAATTATAAACTGATTCTTGTTTGACTTAAATGTGTTTCAATAAATATCCGGTACTTATGATTTTAATTAAAGTTACACAATGTTGTATTGTGTCGACCTAAGCCACAAATAAAGAAATGTGAACATGAAATTCTTGAATATTTTAGTCAGATATGTTTAGTTGATTATAAATCTAAAATGATAAGGCAATTGCAACATTGAAAAGTGTAAATGGCATTAAAAGTATAATTTTGTTTATGTGTTATATGTAATTTGACGCACCCAACACACAGTCCAAGTAGATGAATAGTTTTGCCACCGTTAGGCTTGTCAATTCTCAACTGATGATCAATACCCTCACTTTGTGATATCGTATTCAGTGGTCTTGAGACATATGGTTAATAGTTAATATGAGTAAAAAAAAAACAGCTTTCAGGGAAACCGACGGTTGACCAGAAATTACATTAACCTTTTATTACGACCTTGGTGTGCATACTTTGGACCAGATAATATCAAACGTTGGAAAGAATGTAGATAAAGTTCTCACCAAGTTCAAAATATATTATTTATGAATGAGTATATGTGCGTTTAATTACAATATATACTTGTTAACTTTGGTAGTGTGTTCCTGTCTGTGTATTTTTTTTATTGTAGTATGAATCATTGTATGAGATATTGTTAACTGTAAGATGAAGAAGTGGAATAAGTATTATGATGACCTGATTTTGTACCTGTACTTCTTGTATTTGTGTCATTTTGTACATCTCATCTATTCTTGAAAGTCTGTTTGACTTAAACCGATAGTTTAGGGGGGGGGGGGGGTATTACCATATCTTATAATATTGAAACATATTGTAAGCTGTTTTGAATAAGCCATGAGTCTGCATTACATATACCTTCTACTCACACAATTACGTTTAAGAATCTTTGCGTACAATTTTTATTGATCCGTTTGTTTTGAACTCTTGCATGAACGCCTGTCGTTCTAGTTGATAGAGATCTAGTCCAAGGTCAAGGCAAAAAGAACGACGCACGCGCTTGATGTTGACCCCAAGATAACTCTTTCAGGGTAGTGAGGGATGAAATGGAACCGACAAGGATAATGTCATTACCCTTATATTGACCCTTCCCTCCTCTTATCCTTTTACAGGAACGTGGACTCATTTATTGACGCCAGTAGTCCCCATTAGTTAATATCCATTCATTCTCCTTATATTATATGATCGTAAAGAAAGAGGACATTGTAACATACTTTTGCTAATCGTTTTTGTTTGTCTTTCTCTTTGATATAATCTTCGTTTGTCTACTCATCAATATAATCAAGATCGTATAATATAATCTGTATATAGTATTGTCAAACATCTCGTCTTAGCAAAAGATTCTCAGTTTAACAACCGATCCTCCCTATTTTCAGAGATATTTTTCGTTTGTGTCTACATTCCACGCGCATTGATTGTCGGGATACAATATTACCTTTGTCTTTGAGCTATTTGTAATTGTTTTGAAGCTTCAGAATTGCGAGCGGTTTTCCCCATTTGAGCATTTTTCTTCTTTAATGATTCCGTTTATAATATCCTATACTAGCAATCAAGATTAACGACAGTGTGGTTTATTGATATGAAGTGTGGATCTTGTAATGAAATCCATTCGTTAAATTAAATCCTGCTTGTGTAGGGTTTTTAAAGGTGATTTGAATCCTAACACGAGTGTATTAAACCTATGGAGTCCCTTGCGTATACAATAGCTTATCATAAATGATAAATAGAAATGACCCAGGATCTCAAAGAAATGGCCCAAGATCTCAAAGAAATGGCCCAAGATCTCAAAGAAATGGCCAAGATACTGTTTGTACTTACGGCAAATGTTTAAGACATCACGAGGAAGATAAGGTGAACATAACATGCAATGTGTAACAACACATTCATCATATACGTTCATATACATAAAATTAAAATGGGAGAGTATGTAAGCTAATTATAACATTGGCAAGGTGTTTGCATGCCGCAGTGGTTTACTTGTTGATTTGCGTGCTATGTGTTCGATTTTGAATTGCCGCGATCGTTATGTAAATATGTATATATTATGTCTGATTGTGTGTCAGCTGACCCGATAGCTCAGAGAATGCCTTTATATCTCTAAGCTTCGTCATCTCAAAACTTATTTTTATAACACGAGTACATACGGGATGGGGGAGGTTACAGGGCTATTTCTGGAAAACGTCGGGTGTAGACAATTGGCCTTAATTGACTCATTACTGACGCAAATAATTTTGATCAGCGGCGTATTGTGATTTCGTATCAATGATTATCATCGCTTAGTACGTTGTAACGTAAAAATGACACCACAATTGGGTTTGTGGCATTTATTCCGAAAAAGTTGTAAAATGATAATATATATTACAGTATAATAAACTTTATTCGTCCTCGTAGGGAAATTGATAAACATTGATATTGATAACATTGGGCGATTTTAAGCTCAGTTCAGTCGTTTTCCAATACCGTCGAGAAAACCGATAGGGGGAGCCCCCGAGTGATATTCCTACCAACTACGGTACAATAAAGTCGATGGAAATTCATTGTCTGCAATTAAAAATAATGCATTTCTTGAGTGATTACTCACTTGTATGTCACACTCTGCGACTCTATTTCGCATCTTATTATGTTGCGATATTCAAACAGGGTCAAAACATATTCTTATGAATCTAAAATACTAGGTTTGATTTACTGCTGCTAAATAGACAGCACAGCACGGGTATTGTCAGGAGATTTTTTTTTTATTTATCTTGTTTACTAATAGTAGGCAATTTAACCGGTATTTACGATGTTAGTATCTTTGTTTCTCCAAAATTTGGCCGACTAAATCTAGGAAAAACATCGAGATAAAAAAGGTTTTAATTATTTTTGACCTACTAATTTAAGAACCAGCAGTCATTAGACATATTTTCAAGAGTTCAGTCACCTTGAGAAAAAAGTATGCGCCGCCGGATCGTACATACATGAAAGTGGAATTGTTATAATCGCGTACTAATTGGACTGGTTGCTAGCCTGCTTATATTAGTCAAGTAATTATCTGTAACATTTTGTCCTAACATTATTTAAGCAGTGTTATTTCTCTGGTTACGAGTCTAAGAGCAATAATGACAGAAATAACTTATTCCCCTTATTTTCTACGATAAGAAGGGGAAACAAGTTAAGACTCGGTTTCCGTTTTATAGATGAGCAAGCCTCCCCAAAAAAAACAAAAAACAACAAAATTCGTTGGTTCTTCATCGTGTTATGCCTTAAGTCAAAAGTTGTTCTTTGTATCGGGTGGTTACAAACTTTTTTTTACGGAGACCACGCCAATTTGTGTTTATTTCCGTATTTTGGTAGAATATTCTTATTTTAAAAAAAACTGATTCAACTCTTATTGCTGACTGAAATTTGCGTTCTTTCTCGATTACCTTTGAATATATATAAACTTGTGATTATAAAAATGCAAGAAGGGGGAATGTAGCGTCCAAAAAGACGACAAGGCTCCCACTTGTTCGCGAAAACGCCCAAATGCGCATATTTGCTGATTGGCTGTTAGCAGGGCTTCCGTAAATATTTTACGTAAAAACCATATTTATTATTTCTTTAGATTATTTTAATCTAAACAACCAAAATAGTGTTGAAACACCCATTTATTTAAAAACATAGGTGGGCCTGGCCCGATATTCATTTCAGATGAGCAAAGGTGTGCTTCGCTTCGATGTGTTTTAGCTGTTTGAAAGTTTTTATTGGGAGCCCTTGACGTATTGAGGGAGTTCAGCGAGCCAGAAGTCTAGTTACTATATAAGGTGATCACCAATATGGTATATTACCACTTGACTCTTAGAGTCAATAAATTGTGAGTTGGCGCACGTTTTGACAGTTATCTTTGACCTTTGTATTATCAATGGTCAGCTGGTCAAGCTAGACCCATAGTCCGGAAATGATGGTCGTAGCGCAAATAAAGAATATATTGCAATCGTCATGTCATGTTAGACCTTTGTTTGAGACCAGTCCCGATGAATTCTGAGACAATTCCTTAAACCATTGGTCAGCCTGAATTGACCACAGGGGCTTGTGTTTTTTTGGGACATTAGAAGTTCGATTTTCACAGAAATTAACGTTTATGTCTATTGAAATTATTGAAGTTCTTAGAATAATTTAGATCAATTATCAACGATGTTTTGATTAGATTAAATCAACTCTTTGCAACATTATTTAAGGTCATCAATTGCAAAAAAATGTGGACATTACTAAAATTACCCTTCATGCAATAAGTGTGCAATTGACTGTCTAGTTCAATTTAAAAGAGATTTTGTCAACAAGTATTTTATGGCAGTTGAATTGCGACTGATCCCTGTATTTCCATGAACATGTTTATAAAGAAAACAGACGTGTATAGCAACTGTTCTTCACAAATAAAGTTTGTTGTTTTTGGCGTCATTGAAGACGGTGTATGAATCAATAGTCGTGCAAACTATCACAACCTTTCTGCACTATCTCGTGATTTGTCTGGTAGTGAGCGTTAACGAACAATCAAGAATAGCGTCTCGGGTTCAATGTGACCCCGAGCATTGAAAATCCACCGGGTGCGATAATTGCATTCTTTTGGGAATTTCTTTGGGGTCTCGGAAAGGTGAAGCTGATTTTAGCTTAATGTCGAAAAATATGCAGCTCGATTTTGTCCTGGTTATACTGCCCAGATTTTGCTATTTTGACCCAGTTATGCTTTTGAAACTTTCATTTCAGCATATAAACAAATAATAAGAACTTTGAGAACCTCCCAAATCCATATAAAGTGTTTTTTGCATGTTAACTTACAGTGCTCAAAACACATTAAATATGTATGTTTTCAAGTATTATTTAAAATAAAATTGTGGGATGGCTTTCCCCATGGACCCCCTAACGATGCAAGGCCCCGCTTTCTCTCACTTTTAAAGCGGTATGGCCCTTAGTAAGGGCCTTATGCAAACAGCTCACAATGGGTCCAAACATTTCTGTTGCAACTATGGTGATAGGATCTTTTGTGTTATTATGAATGTGTTGTTAAAATGGAATGTCATTGGGGTATATATGTCAAAAAGAGGTAAAGTCCGATGGGTCTTAAATGCTAAAAGAGGTCTTAAAAGGCCTTGACAAGTATTGAATTTCATTTTCAAAAACTACTATGGACCCTGAATACATTGATTGTACTCTAATTGTAGGTACTGATCAGCAGAGCGATTGGTCATTGGAGACCATTTGTATTAAAGGTCAAAGTCATTTAAAAGGGGAAAATGCCCATTCAATTAGTTTGACATCGAAATTTGACTTTAAAGTATATTGAATCTATCAAACTACGATAGTATTCATTTAACCATTGATATAAGTTGATGAACAGTTGTCACATATGATTCACCTGTTTTAGAAATTAATCTTAAGTCTAAGTAATGGCGCGTCATGGGTGAGCTACATAATTTTTAGCTGTTTTGAAAGTTGCTAGTGGGCGACTTGAGGCGGAGCGACACCTTATAAGGGGAGCACTAAGATTGTAGCCGATAACGCAAAGATATTAAAAGAGAATAAACATGATATATCACACTACTTGCCTCTTAGAGTCAATAAAGTTTTGGGTTGTTGCACGTTTTGTCAGACATCTTTGACTTCTGTATTATCAATGGTCAGCTGGTCAAGCTAGACCCATAGTTCCGGGAATGATGGTCGTAGCGCAAATAAAGAACAGATTGTAAGCGTCACATCTAGACCTTTGTTTGAGACCAGTCCCGATCAATTCTGAGACAAATACTTGACCATTGGTCAGCCTAAAATGGTCATAGGGGCTGGTGTCTTTTTGGGATGATCGGCAGTGATCGTTCGGATAAATTATAAACCAGGGCAAGTTGAGTCCTTTGTTTTATGAGCAAAATGCTACCATCGCCACCCCGCACCCTAAGTATGAGTGCATCGGTCGCTATTTCTTATAACCTTCCAATTGTAAATCGATCGCCTATTTATGAAGATTAAGAATAGCATCGTATTTACACAATTATTGCTCACTTGTTTTTGTGTGTTGGAATGAGATGAAACAGGTGTGAGTGAGTTTAATTACCTCAATTTGTGTTATTGAGAGCAACATTATTTCTCAATCTTTCTGGTGTATGTGTAAGATACAGATATCATAAAGAGAGAAAACGTTGTGGCCAGCCGGATAATTATCGAACAAGCCAGCCACTGAAATTGTGCTTGACCGACGAAGAAACATTAGAAGTTCGATTACCACCAAAAACAAATCGTTTATGCTATCTTAAAGATACTGTGAAGATTTTTTCACGAGGTTCAATATTTCGCGATATTGCGATTTGAATTTTTGGGAGGTGGTTAATTTTTCGAATCAATCAAGGTCTGCCAAGTAAATTTCAGTTGAGAAGAATGAAGAAAGATCGGAGGTAAAGGGTCAGGTATATTTTCACCACCCATTTCATTAAAAAAAATGCAGTGTATTTCCCCACTGACTTGCTAGCTTCGATCCGCGTGCGAGCCCATACAAGTTTGCTGATTAGTAAGGGTGAGCAGGGTTTATTCACTTTTATTGATACTGTAAACTTTATTTTCTTCGGGAGGTTGAATTTGCCATCGGCCAAACATCTGATGCCTTCAGCATTAACACAAGTTTATCACAACGATCTATCTTGGATGAACCATTTTTTCTCCAATCAATCAATGATTTGGTCAATATCAATCTCAGCGCTTTATTTGATAATTATATGCAGATGACACCGCAACATAAGATTGAAAATTCCAGGATCACAGTGATTTGTAGTAACCAAGGGTGATTTTTCTTAATCTTAAAAAGTATTTTTCAATGGCGCA
This sequence comes from Clione limacina, assembly GCA_032362205.1. Lineage (NCBI taxonomy): Eukaryota > Metazoa > Mollusca > Gastropoda > Pteropoda > Clionidae > Clione > Clione limacina. The sequence continues at coordinate 1,566 of JAUUEB010470423.1, read as the reverse complement.
AACATAGTCACTTCTATTCTCTCAAAGACACACTGCTTTCCAACATTTTAAAAATTTCACGAGCGTACAAAGTGTATTTTCGGAGGTAGGGGATACAACATAGTTAAAGCTTTTAAAACATCCAAAAAAATTCCAGGTTCCCCCATTCCCCCTGGCTACGCGCCTGAGATTTGTTATAAATGGTGCAAATTTAGGGCACTTTGAATCTAAAATGGAAATCAATGGCCGCAAATTATGAAAATAAAAATAAAATGTGCAAATCTAGAAAATTTTGGATAAAAATGGGGGGGGGGGATTCCCCCCTGTCCCCTGGCTACGCGCCCGCCCAGGTCATATGAATGTTTCAGTTTTCTCAATGTCCATTCTTGACCGACGTTTAGGTATCTAGCTCATTTCAGGTCTCAAATGGAACTCCTTATACATTGTAAACGTTGAATAACCTTGGTTTCTACAGAAGTCAATCTTCACCTTTCACAATCTTAATCCACTTGGCCATAATTGTTGGAAGCCAGGATCCCGAAATTGGGGGGGGGGGGGGGCTTTGGATAAAATGAAATAATCGAAGCGGTCGACATTTTTAGATTGGTTATAAATGGTGTACATTTATAGCATTTCGGATTTCAAATGGGATGGGGATATTCCCCATGTCCCCCTGGGTACGCGCCTGGTTGGAAAGATTAACAAGGTTAACGAGAAGAATATATAATTGTATCCTTTGTAAGCCCTTACTCCCCTCACCATAGTGGCTTTTGGTTTTTGTGACATGTATTGTTTAGGATGAAACTTATTAAGAAATATTACAATGAAATGTCTTTTTTATTGGAAATGATTCTAAAATATTGTCATAATAGTTCTTTGATTGTGAAATTCGTAAAGTATTCAACTTCGCGATAAAAAAAAGCGTGTTTACAGTATTATTGACTGTGGTGAATTCATAGGAGCATTGAAGGCATGCAATCATAATGAGCCCTGCGAGCAAGACCTAGGGAGATATTGAATGGCTTTCATTCAGGTCTAATTAATAATAAATGAAGTAAGAAATACATCATTGTTTCAACGGTGTTCTTTTACGCCATTGCTCATGATTATAAGCGGTTTAGGATTACAAATTACAACACGTGAAACGGTTATAGAAAAGTCATAGGCGGATACGCACTTTTTTCCAACCCTCCTCTCACACAAACACGATGTCTAACAGTCAAACGCACCCGCAGGTGTTTCGAAGAAAGAAGCGCCGTTTACTTCATCGATTTCTTCATGTTGACCCATGACCATCAACTTGCTGCTAATTCTCCGCTCCCTTGAAGCGTGGCAAAAAGTCATCGATTTTACTACTACTCATCCATACGGCAGCTGACAGTCTCAATGTTTTGATATTTTCTATTGTCTGATAAATCTGACTATGCTCACTCGCGCCCAACATCGTAGGCTCTTTGTTTACTCACCCTAACCCGTCACAATTCGAACTTGGCGGGTAAACGGTTTTTATACGTGAGCGCTTGTCGTTTTTGTTTTACTAAGGTTATCCCTCCGCTCTCTCCCTCTCTTTCTCTCTTTCTCTCTCTC
>JAUUEB010470412.1:0-11391 GCA_032362205.1 Clione limacina | reverse complement strand
CTACAGTGAAAGGTTCATATGAAATTAGTGACGTAGGTGCACCAACAGAAGTTAAAATAAAAGATGACACAAGTAGACCTCCTAAAGATGGGGCAAAACAAGGTCATCGTGGTGATAACAAAACCAACAGTGAGTAGAGGAATGCTTTTAGAATTATTCAAATCTATTTCCCTTTATATTTTAAAATTGCAATTGGAATTCGTCTGACTTCACAAGTTTGAAGATATGACGAAATGTATGATAGAATCAAAGTTAAAAGAAAACAGCTCTGGCTAGTCATACCATCTTCTGCAAAGGAATCAAATAATGAAATCATATTGTAACCGCTTGATCATAGGCGATCTAAACGTAGCTTAATATACATGGAAACTGAACGCTCTGGCGTGGGAACAAGTTTTGAATAATAATGGCATTAGTTGATTAAAGATTTAGATTAATTTATATGATTTTTTTTATTGTGTGAAAGATTGTATGCGCGGATGAAGATTACAGCGATGTGTGGGCCGTTGACTTGGTGATTGTGTGCAGTAAAAACACTTCTCTGATGGGGAGGACAACGAATGATTTTTGAATGTTCACTTTGTTCCATTTCTAAAAAAAAACAGAAACAACATTGCTATTATTTCCGAGGAGGAGTTACTTTATTTCATTAATATGCAATAAATGTAGGTTGTTTCACTTCTTTCGAGAAAACCACGGCAATAGGTCATAGAGAACGAGTACGAAATTATACAGCATGCTAAAAACATCGCTAAGATCTGCATGTTGTAGATTTTATATAACAACGCCGTCAGTCCAAGAATTTCATTTTCCTAAAACATCCTGCCAACAAGGCCATTTGTCAGGATATCACATCCTTTTTATAAAGAAATTAACTCACCTAAAATGGTAGCAATCTTTTTATTTCAAAAAGACGAAATTGAACAAATTGAAATGATTGTTTGATTTAGTTGTCGTCATAATGATAATTCCTACTTATTTCTTATTAAAATGTTATTGACCATTCAAATTACACATACCTTGAAGTTATATGTATCAGACGGGTTAGCATGACGTTTTGAATGTTAAACCCATGAAAATATTTTGTTTGGGTTTTTATTAGTACAACTAGAAGAGTTTCTTGGGGTCACACAAAAATCTGAGGTTGTTTCTTTCTAAATATTAAATATGCTTAATTGTCATCGCATTCTTTTTTCGAAAGGATGCATTGTGCAGATTACACCGATACATTGCTCATGATTATACATAGATAACTTAGCAACCAATTATTGTTTTAAGAATTTATTTAAGATCATTTATAAATTACTTAAAAAGAACAATGTAACCGATGTATCTTTTTACCATCTGTTCCCCAGACTCAGCATCTGTTGTGTATTCTGGAACATTTCCTTTGATCATCATTTGTACAACACTGACTTTGCTGACTAAGTTGAATATATCATAACAAGTTTAAATGGTAAATAATTACGTCAAATTGATCATATTTTACGAAATCGACAGATCAGTTAATCTAGGGTGTCTGGCAGTGTTCTGACGTGATGTGGAATTGATTTAAATCATCATCCTTTACCCCCCCCCCCCTGCAAAAAAAACTGTGTATGCGATATGCATCATTTAACATTTTACTTCATCAGCATTATTACCTTTCATTATGTCAAACTGTCAGTTGAAATATATTTCTGTATGTTTATGTTGTTGACATTGTAATTAATTTTGTAAAAAATAATTACAAATTATGATGAGTTATTATAAGTGCACATTACAAAATTATTATGCCTGTACATAATTTGATATCGATGTAAATTTCGTTAAGATGCACACACAATCATTCCGCTTTTGATATAAAATGAACAAGAACTATTCTTGTTAATATAAAAAATATAACTGCGAAATGACACTCTAGTATATCCAACCCATGCTATTTATATGATGTCTCTTTACAATCTTTCATTGAAAAGATTGTTTAAGTGTAGCTATGTGTCGAGAAAATGAGATTGAACTTATGCATGACCTCTGTCAACCTTACTTAGGCTTTCGACACCGTTAACCGTTTGGATTACCAACAAAATTTATCAGATTGGTGGGACAGTTCCATGACGGCATTCAATCTTGTGTCAAATTTAATCTAAACTATCAGAACTTTTGCCATCCACCTATGGCTTGAAGCAAGGCTGCAAACTGGCTCCAACTTTATTCAGTATTATATGTTCTGCAATGTTACAAGAGACATGTAGATCTCCACCCCAGGTATGGCATTCAGGCTTATATTCAACCTGAGTCTATATTTTGATCAGATTCTGAAAAAGTCGAGAAAAGTGAATTACAGTCTTTTCTTAATTTAGTGTTTTTAGCAAACGGAAAACTGTTCATATAGGCAAATGTATTAATAAATGTAAAATCAAATTAATTTTATATTTGAAACCCTTCTGTTTGTTTCATATGTTTGCTTATTTTGGTCAAGGTCAGTTGATGTTGTATAAGACACTTCTGTTATGTTTTTTTTAAAAAAGATAATTTATTTGAAATACTTGCTTAAAGTCTTGAAAGAGAAGTAATACGCTTAGTATGGGTAATCAAACCCTTTGTGTACAAATTATGAATACACATACAGATGTAAGTTTCATTGTTATTTTCTACATTTCTATTATTTTGTTTTGTTCTGTATAAACATACATATGATGCTTCTGGATTTTGACCAAAAGCTAGCTTTTTTAAACATGTCAACGCTTTACCCATTTTTATTCACAAATGCCAAAAGATTTTTTGTTGATCGCCTTTTTTCATTATCAGTGTAGTTAATTGAGTAAGTGAAATGAATGAAATATAAATTTAAGATTTCTACAAACATCCCCTTAGCTAAAACTTTTGAGAAAAACATGAATTTAAAAATGACCATGACAAAAATAAGCATGATAGTTATAATTACAAAAATGAAAAGAACAATGCTGATGCGAAATTAGCTATACAAATAGAAGATTTGTGTAAAGTATCGTATTTAAGAAAGAAGTTTTTTTCATAATGTACTGAATTGCAATGAATTCTTTCAATGTTAAACACTAACACTCATTTAGTAATAAGACAATTTGAATAAATCTGTTAACCATTCACGTTGATATAGAATTACCAACTTAAAATATTGAGAATTGATGTACAAGAACTTCTAAAAACAAAAAGAGATTGTTTAAATTTGAATTTTGTTACTTTGCTTCAGAGTTAAAGATAATTTGTTTGCACTATGTGTATCCAAAGATGATGACTGTGTCGTGCTTTATAGAACACATTCAACAAATGTCAGTCCCACCGTCAGGTTTACAAAGATAACATTTAACGACATTTCTTTTCATGTAATAATAATGTCATAATTTTTCACAGTACAGTTTTTATATAGAAATGAAATTGTTCATTGAATTTATAGACTTTTGAATGGTTAAACCATATTCTAATGGTCTCATACCCCTTGTTTGAGATACAAGCATGCATTGATGATTATTATTGATCATTGTTATCGATGATCATTCTATTGCTTGTTTTGGTATTATTATAATATCTTGATTTAGTGCACTTAAAAATACAATGTTCGTGAAACTTTGATTTGAAAGATTGAAACCATCGAAAGATAAACATGTACAGATGAACTAGAAAAATGATAAAAAGCATGCCTTATTAAAAGGTTGTCATTGTTACTTAATGTTCAGCACCAGAACAGTGGACAGAGCATATCTAAGACTTTTCCAAATAGCACTAGGTGCTTTGCAATTGCATCGTATAAAAATGTAACATCAATGCAGTTCAATACAGGCTGTTGAATCATAAGGGCTTTGGATACTACAAGAATGCTACTATATCAAATAACATATTAGAAACATAAACACAATAGGATTAAGGCCACTACCAAGTACATGACCAGGAACATGATTATTTGGATAATGTTGACAAAAATACTAGCACCTTACTTCTCTTAAGGCTCTGCTTAAATAATGAACAACTTGAATATTAAACTTAAGATGACCAAACATACCGCTCGTAACCTGAACAACCTTAGTTTCTAGTATAAAATATCAGTTCAACAAAAGTTCAGATCGTTGTGCATGTCCTTACATTATAATTATCATTCCATAATGTTACATTCCATTCAAAGACCAGACCATTACACTGATTTACGGACAGTGTTAATAATTCGCCTAACGACCATCCCCTTACACTGATTTGCCTGACAGTGTTGCTGATTCGCCTTCATCATACGGTCACGTGTTGTTGTGGAGATTTCTAGTTTGTTAAAATCAGAACTTAAATGATGTTTCTTTTTTATTGGTTCAGAGTATGTCACAAACTTTCCTTCAAGTAAGTAATAAAATCCAATCAAAATTTGTTTTGAACATTTTCTTGTTTTGAACATTATTGTAAAAATATTTTTTGGGTGGTTTCTGATTATGAAAAGTTCCTGGTTCGTTCTAGAATCTTACAAAGGCCTAACGCACGCCATCATTAAATGTTACTGAGTAAAGAACAGTATTGGAGTCCTTGAAATCTTGAGTTAAAATTTGATCTACCAATAAAACCTTTACCATTTCAAAAGATAATTAATTATGTAATACAATGTACGAATTGATCAATAATCTTTTAAAATGTCACTCTTTGACTAGATTCTTTTTGGGTATGATCCTTTAAAATAAAATAAAATTAATAGTGGGCGAAATGATTTCTAAAAAAAATAATTGGCCTACGACAAGGCTATACACTCAAGTCTATGTAAAAACGTTGATTTTGTCATCTGATGAGATTTCCGACCATAACAAAAGTGCTTGATTTAGTTGTGACTTAAGATATAAATATCATGTAAAACTATTTTGTAAATGTTTGCTTCAACCTGCTCTCAACGAGACTCTCAAGAATATTTGATGAATCAAATTTGTAAGATCTTGATATTTATATTCATATGATGTATGTATTTTGTTTGAATGACTTCCATTTTGTTTTGAAATTGTGTGTTAAGATATTATTTGATTGACTATGTGAGGTGTAAAAATGTGTGAGCATATTGTTCAAAGAATATATAAGTAACCATAAATATGAATTCATCATATGAAGGCAACAATCAATGACAATTGGGAGCTACTGAATCAAATTGCTTTTTTTAATCGTAAAAACCTTATCATAATTATTCATCGTACCTGTCTCACCATCGTTTGTTAGGATAGTTATGCACTATTGTTTCAATATCACTTCTTGAAATCTATATCTTTTAAGAAGCTAATCTACAAAAGACGTTTTTAATGTTTTCTTGATAGCTTAAGCTTTATACGTGCATGTTTTTAAGTTTAAGAGTTTATGCCATACAATTTTTAAAGATTATCAAGGGAATAGCAAAATGAAATTGTTTAAAAGCCATAAACAGTTTTTTCTTGTTCAATGGTATAGTTGATATAATATTTTTATTTCGATTCTTGTGTTATGGTGCTAAGAAATGGAATATTAAAATAGACATCTGAAGTGTATAATTCGTTCTTTGTGAATATTGAAAGCGATGGAACAATTGCCATACAAAATATGTATAAAACTTAAAGGGTTAACAATAAATGAATACAACTGAGAAGCTATTTTGTTCCTATGTTCTTGTTTATGGATAAGTATTGGTACTTCAAGACACAATGAATAATTCGTTTGGCCATATTTATTTCCCAAAGATTGTTGTGCCACTTCTTTTCACCTTTAACCTAATTCTCCACCGGCACATTGTGATACACAAAATATCATACCAATAAATCAGTCTGCTGAAGTACTAAGAATCCAATTTTGTCAACATCTGTTTACAATTTGTTTTTGTTTTAAAAATATTCTCCTCTTTTCTTAAACATTCTTCATTTATCTATGATTTTCAATGGTTGTGAATGTACAGTTCAAAAATTAGTTTTTCTTACATTTGTATCATTTTGATATTACATTTTTTCAATTTATTTCATTGTCAAAGCTACGAACATGTTGTTATGTTATTTTAATTTATTTGATTAAAATACTACCTTGTTTTTCTATAGTAATACAGGGCTCTTTATATTTTGTCGTATCCATGAGCTTGTCGACCAATGCACATACTAGTATAAAAACCGTTGACCTAAGTGAATTATTGTTGTGTTTGAGTCTTATAGACTGACTCTGGTGACCCAGTTATTTCTTCTTGGGTAAACATTCTAATTTAAAGGCGTTGCAGTTTAAGTCCCAAAATGTAGTCACTGTAAGCCATGTAAAATTGTCGTCGCCCTTAGTGGTCGAAATAATCAAATAATGATAAAGTCTTTAGAAAGCTGAATGATTCTGACCAAAGATCAAGTCCCAAGCCTTCTACTTTTAGGCATGATTGAACAAAATGAACATGTATAAAAGTAATTGTTTAATTAGTCTGAAATCCAAAAAACATGGCTTCATTAATCAAAATAAATAAATGAAATGTTCAGTTAAAGATCACTTGACATTTCTAACCAAAGTCTGATGTGACGTCTTGTTTTATGTGATACTATGATAACAATTTGTTATAAAAACATTGATTCTATTTGTTTTAACTTTTTAAGTTTTAGTTGTTATTGATATATTGCTTTAAGGAAAAAAGAATGAGTAGTGTAGAAATATTGTAACTTTAGTGAACTTGATTAATACTGATGAGGCAGTTATCACTCTACGTTATTAGAACATATGAAAACATATTATTACGAATTTAGATAAATGGTTCCAATTTTTAAAATAATTATCTTTTCTATATCAAGAATTTTATGTTATAAGACCAATATATTTATTTCAAGAATAGTTTCAGAAGACAAAGAAATTTTCTAGGTTAAGTTAGTCAAAGATACATAAATTAGATAGAGTCTGTAATTAGGATCATATTGATTATTGATGAGGAGTTAAAATAGAATAAATAAAGTCAAAACAACGTTTATTAAACAAAGAACATGTGATGTTTTGTATGAATGTTATTATTACTGGCTGTTATATGATTATTATATGGGTTGCTTAATCAATAAACGATCCATGTTGCCAAAGTATTCTTTGTTTTAGTTATTTATGAAAATTTATTGATTTATAAATCTTTGATATTAAACACACTTAACATTGACAAGGGACAGATGTGTCCGAAAGTGCTCTGACCACGAGTGTGACCGCAAGCGCAAGAATCAGAATATGTCGGTGATGTAGATAGTATACAACCATATATACATAAACAAAATTAATTATGAATTCCAGTAACGTCACTCTAGCTAAAATTAGACTTCTGTCAAATTCACAAGTTCTAATAAAGTGCTTTAAATATGATTCCAACACCTAGATCATACAGTATGTTTCTTGGACTTCAACCCGTCTTCAGTGATCCGGTGTGAATGGTGCAGATTCCCCTTCGAGCATAATACGTTTTTCCAATCAGTTCATACTATGATTTGTGTCCATATTTCACTACCCCCACAAAAGACATTTTTCACTACTTCAGATCGACAGGGAAATTACATTTTTATTTTATTTTGGTTACATAAAATATTTTGTTTAAACATAACATTAACATTTTAACTACCAATTAAATAAGAGTTTCAACTTTTCAAACCAACATTTTCTGAAGGAACTATTAACTAAATCATTCATTCAAAGACCAATTGCTTATTTTCTTTCGGTTGCGATCTTACGATCAATTTCACCTTTTCTTAACGAGAAGATAAAAAAGTAAAAATGCTTTAAAGTATTTCGAAATGAAAGAATTACATCCAGTAAGCCAGTTCCCAAGAGCATTTACCTGTCGTCAGTGTATTTGTAGCTAGGTGGCAATTGGAGACGATGTCTTTTAAGGAGCAAGTCTAGTTGTTTTTTATTGGAAGAAAATGGGATGCTTTTTTATCTGTTTCTGCGGTATTTCCTCCTATTATTTCCTGTTCTTTTAACTTAGTGACCCCGATGGGAAGGTTAATACAAACGCACATTCTTAGCATATCTGATGACACTGTTAAAAGTGTTGAATGAATAAATTTAACATTACAAATCGATTAACCTATTTTATTTTTTCGTCTGAAAGTATATAATGCGGGTACATAATAAATGGGAAGATTGGTTTTTGACGCTAATACAGACAAGATTTAACATAAACAATCGATTAATCTATTTTATTTTTTTCGTTTGAAAGTATTTAATGCGGGTACATAATAAATGGGATGATTGGTTTTTGACAACATTTCACACTGACACATTTTGTAAACATTGTTTGTTATAATAGTGATAGTAAGATCATATTTGTAGAGATAAAACTAGAGAAATTGATAAAGATAGAGGAAAGTTGAGTGAGAGAGAAATATACAGTGTTTCTTTTTTTATTGTGCATCAATAAATAATCGTTATAACTCCCGGACCATTCTAGATAGAAACCTCTGGTTTTCGACAGTTGTTCAGAAATATATTTAAAAATTGCGTGGTACCATTATAAGGTTAGACTAGTTTATAAGGTTCAAAAGACTTAGGAGAGAACGGTCTTTCCTAGAAAGGTTAAAGTTAGCAAAAGGCATCAATCTTCAGTAGATAGCCAGCTCGAAAGTGTTTCGGGGAGTTATTATCTAGACACTCTATTTAGACCGTTCTCTCCTAAGTCTTTTGAAATAAGTAAAGCAGAGTTTGCGCCATTTTACATTTTCAAGTTTTCATGGTTATTATTAGGTTATTATGTGAATGTTATTGAAAATGTTGCTTGCAAAAGGCAGTAACTCACAGAGACCAACTTTACTGCTCAAAAAAGTTCCTCTACATAGCTTAAAATGGCATAACTGGCTCAAAAATATTGTCGATTTATATGAATGTTTGAACATGAGTTTCTATGAGTATTGTTGCTGGAAGTGGAACACAATCAAACATTCAACACGAGTGTGAGTTCGAGTAGATTTACTGCAATGAGAAAAAGGGCACGAGTAAAAGACATAATGGCAAAATGGTGGAGTACGACTTCGAGGAACAATAACGAACGATAATTGAAATTAAAGTTAAAGATAAAAGACACACGGATATAGTTGAGGCTTCCTACAGCCATTTCTAGCAAATGAATGCTCTCACGTCGCTATAGCGTAGTTCATGGGATTGTACTTGACGTCAGCAAACTCTGTGCTTCACCTATTTTTGTAGGTGATCTTCTGTTTAGAGAGTCCATACATGTTGGGTACAAATAGTGTTGTGAGCGTCATCGCGGTGCCTTTCTCTTCTTCTTCTTCCTCCTCTTGTACTGCGCAGAGTAAATCGTTCTCTAATACTGCACAGAGTAAATCGTGGACGTATCGGCGACCGCGATACTCCTCGACGAAGAAGAACCCCGGTTTAATGAGTAGCATGGTTGATCAAATTATCTCGATCTCTATCTATTTATGCTAGCAGCTATATCAGCTAACACTGTAAGGAACGCTTCGTCTGTAAGGAAGCGAGCATGATCAAATAAAATAACTTCGATTATGCGATTAGTTATGCCAATCATTCTCTCATACACTCCACCACAATGGCTGGCTTTGGGAGGATTGAAAAGAACATCACAACCCATTCGGCTATATGCCTCTCGGCTTCCACATAGGCCAAGGCACAATCACACTTGATCTGCCTGACGACACCCCGCAGGGAAACAAAACGGCGAAAAGCATTCATAAAACTGTTCATATTTAACGAATGTACTGCATCTAAGTGGAAAGTCCTGCAAACCAAACAGTTGAAAAACACTACACATCTTTTTGATACCAGGAAACACATATGTAGCGTCGAACCAATACCGACGAGGAGAATACTTAAAATGAGTAAAATCTTTATTTTCTTAATTTTTCAAGCTATTGTGTTGACAGTTGGTGACAAGGACCTTTTAACCGTCAAGCGGTTTACTAAAATACCATGCCTTAGATTTATATTCCCTTACCTCTACACTTGCCTTACTTAAATAAGTTGCCTTAGATTCCTTTGACTCTACACTTGGCCTTCTAAAAAGACTTGCCTTAGATTCTCTTGCCTCTACACTTGGCTTACTACAAGACATTGCCTTATATTCCTTTAACTCTACACTTGGCTTACTAAAAAGAACTTGTCTTAGATTTCTTTGCCTCTACACTTGGCTTTCTAAAAGACTTTATCTTAGATTTGTTTGCCTCTACACTAGGCTTACTAAAAACTTTGCCTTAGATGTCTTTGCCCTAGCTGAAATGCAATTATTAGTTTCCATAATGAATTCGCGAGCTTGTGGATTCATAACAGGAGTGTCGTCGTCCAACACTGTGGGATGGCTCATAGAAAAACACCTTTCACATCCTTGTGTGCGTCGACAATCTCTTCTCGAGAGGTTTTTGCCTAGGCAACGGAAGCATAAACGGCCTTGCATGACTACATATCTTTTCTCTTTGACAGTCAATTTATCAAATTTATCACATTTCAGAATTTCATGTTGTCGAGATTTACAGTAAAAACAAATAATGATTCTTGTTTGATCACGACCTCCATTCCGCTGAAAGTGCGATTCGAACCTGTGTGCTTTCGGGCTTTTTATTGAATCCATCATAAACATAGCCGGCTCGAATAAGGTGGTTTGCGACGTCCGCAGTGCGAGAAACAAAATTAGCAAAAGAGTTGAAATCATGAATCCCTGTTTCAATAACCTTTTCTACCCATTTTTCGACCAAAAATGTGGGTAATTTCAAGGCCATTTTTTTCTCTCTCAAATACGTCATCTAAAATATTCAGGGCAGGAAAGGTCAATTTGGTAATTTTTACTTGATACAAAAGATCAGAAAAGTTTCTTAAACCTACTGGATCGGAACTGTTTATCCTAGGCAGTTTGTCCAGCTTGTTGCATAAAGTCCCTGAGATCAACATAGAGCTACCCAATCTTGATCTAAGAATATCCAGGGCGGATTCGTAAGAATCCGTGTTTGGGTTCAAGAATAGGAAGTCAATGCTATTTCTAGCCTGACCCGAAATAAATTGGCGCAAGTAAAACATTTTTTTCTTCATAACCGATATGCTGCCGACCTATCAGAACAGAAAAGGCGCTGGTCCATAACGGGAAGTATTGTGGATTTCAATCGAAGACCTCAGGTTTGAGCCCTGAGAGTTTGACCGGGGTGACGCTCACCCCAACGCAGTGGTTATTGTTTTTTTGAAACCTTTCGGCCCCATAATTCATTTTTGAGTTTTTCACACGCTCGGTGTAATAACATGTAATTCTAGCACCACAGAAGATATTTGCTATACAATGTAATACATATCTTTAAACACCATTAACCGTATATCCACTTAGTTACTTATCTGCAAAAAAATACTTCATAATTAATTGTGTTTATGTATATATGGTTGTATACTATCTACATCACCGACATATTCTGATTCTTTCGCTTGCGGTCACACTCGTGG
>JAUUEB010470401.1:0-11658 GCA_032362205.1 Clione limacina | reverse complement strand
GACATCATTGACACCCTGGACAATAGTCTCCATGATTCTCTCTCATGTTGCGCATAACAAACAACAGTGATTTACCATTATGTCACATACATAGTCATTCATTATAACGTTTTCAATACTTTGGTCATACCACGATTTATCAATCAAAGAAGCAAGAAAACGTTCATAGTCACCCGACACCGAGTATCGATACTCGTTGAGGGTTAAGTGACGATACGTGTTTGTCTGTCTGAGGCCCCGATAATTTAAGACATATACAACTGATTGACTTCAAATCTTGTACGATATTTTTATCCCACCCGACGGAGGCGCCTATTTAATTCCGGTAAGATCTGTGATCAATTGACAGGGTTATGTAATTAAAAGTATTTTACTCTATATGTTCCGTGCAATTATTTTGTTCCGCAAAATATGTCGTGGTTTAAGAATTTTAAGCAGCGCTTTCACTTGGCAGGACATTTCCTGTTTGTCAGGAAATTTAACCTCCAGAAGGATTGGTGGAAGGAAATTCATATTAGAAGGAAATGAAAGGAAATTGTACTAAGAATCTAGTAAGGAAATCAGTTCTTTGCAAGATTTTTTCTAGGAAAGAACAAAAAATGCTTTAGATTTGTATCCTTTTTTTATTCATTTTAAAATGGCACCCCAAAAGAATTTATGCGCTTTGCGCCGATAATTTGCTTTCTTACTGGATGGACATTTTGCCGATAAGAAGGAAGACATAAGAATTTTCGAAACCTCCAAATTAGAAGCACTGATTTTAAGGTCAGACGTCAACAACTAAAAACAAGATGGTGGTGTTTCTAAGTCGACTCGATGTGTTTATTTTATCATGCATTCTTTTTTTGAAAATGAGTTTTGTGCAGAATAAACACAACATTGACTTCAGAGGCGGGGGTCTCTCCTCTCGAGGATATAGCTATAAACCTCCTTTTTAGAAAGTTCACACTCAATACATATATCTGTGCTTTTTGAGAATGATCTATACGTTTTGTGCAGACTAAACACAACATCACCTTTTAATTGTTAAAATTGTATATGGACAAAAAGACGTGTTTTAGACCCTGACATCAAAACCACCTTTTATCGATAACCACCAGTGTTCATATAATAGAGAGGCAGTCAATTTACTAATGACTAATGTTGTCTGACAACGGGTCGGGTAAACGGTCACCTACACTTTCAAAGCGTACTGTGCCACCTCGGAATGTGTCTTTTATAGTAACCACTGTAACTCAGTATCTGGAACTATAATCACCGGTTGGACCTGAAACTTTATTTACTCTTCCTGGACTCTTTTTCAAAAAGAACCTTTCTGCTTTTCAACAAAACAAAGATCATCCATGTAAACGGCTTTGACAAGACAAGACATCAACAAAAGCACAGATAAAACTACTGAGACTGAACTTTTAAGGAGTGCAGAATCAACGAACCTGTCACGTGATGATGATGATGATAAAGCAGCTGTGATCTAGTTTTTACTCTATACATACTATTTAATCTTTAACCTCAGAAAAACAAAGGTGTAGATTTTCGAGCTTAATTGGTAACTGCATATTTATTGCAACATTATCTTTAAAGATATTAACTGGTTTTAGAATTTGTCGGAAACAAACATACGTCTTAGTTGAATTTCACTTCGGCGATTTTTGGAATCACCATCAAATACATCATCGATCATCTTAAATCCAAAATAAGTGGTGACTTTATGCAAACTCATGTTACCTCGAAAATATAACGCAGTGAAATATGAAGCTTTTTGTTGTAACATCGATAAGCTGATAATTTGGGATGACATAGCTGTGTGCGATTAACAATTGGGTTAGTTTAAAGTTAATCTTATATTCACATTATATTGTTGTCACTAAATTGTCCTTGTAAATAATAATGTTTTTGGCAGAAGATGTAAATTGATTTGTTTTCATTTTCTACCAATAATACTTCTGTAAGTCAAAGACACGTCTACGCGAGACGTACACTAAACACCACTTCTTTCACAAGTGTTTTTCAAGTTCATTGGATAAGATCCACGTTATGTTTCAAAGCACATTTTGTTTAAGTAAGGTTTTACAGCACTTTCGACTCAAAAAGGTATATTGCTATGGCATCAGACAAATATACTGCAATACCGGCTAATTTAAAAAGCCATATCCAACAGTTAACTTTTGCCTATGGAGAGGACCTCAGTTCTATTCTAACAGAAAGAATAAGGCACGTTATGTGTTAGCGACAGAAAACTGGTTATAAATGACGCGTTGATAGTTTATGTTACTAAGATGCCATCATATGTGAAGTTGTCTAACATATTTCAGTCATATTTATCAAGTTATTTTATGTTATCAAGGGAATAAATCTTAAATATGTTGGTGAGATACCTTTGGTGGTAAGCGTAGCATTACATTTTTTAAATGTTGTTTAAACATTAACACACTAAAAAGGTTAATTATGACGAGTTAGGTTTTTGGAGAACTAACACGTTTTTTGGTGATGATTGGGAATAGATTGAATGTCATTGCTTTTTTTTCAATGGCTACTAATACATTAAGGTATTCTAAACATTGTTTAAGAAACTAAAACATATCTGTGCTGCTATGATTATTAGTCAACTTTTAGACACAATTACTATTAGGTAGTTTGTGTAAAGAAATTTAGATTATTCAAAAAAAATGCTGAGGATTTTATGAAATAAAACACAAGTAAATATCAACAATGATAGCGAGTTGAGACAAAGTTTTATTTCTTTAATTCCATTGAAAGGTATAAGGAAAGTGTGGAGGAACATGGACTTTCATTTCATTTGGCAAATTACATTGTAAGTTTAAAAATGACACCAACACTAACAAAAAAAAACTAAAACCTTTAGGAGTTTGGTACTGAAACAAAAAGCAAAAGAATAGATAACATAAGAGTTTATTTTGAATACTAGTTAATTTTTTTAAAAGCGATAAAATAGGGTCAGAAAATTATATGCGTACGTTTAACAAAATTCATTGGCTACATTATGTAATGGCGTGTGTATAAACGTGTGTTCAACACTGATCACCGACTACACTACTCGTCAGATATATGTGTGTTGTAGAAAGAGTCCCAGCAGTATTCAGGCAAGTTGGTGGTGTTTTCATGAACAAGCTCAAAACACCTGGAGTTGGATGTTCATAGCGGTTAGATGGAAGATCAGCAATCAAAGCGAAGCCAAACGCCGTCAGCTCCTTAGAGTTGTACAAGATGAAGAAGGGGACGAAATCATCACAGCTCATATCTCCCTTGAGGTCATACCAGTAATGATTGCCCATGGTATTGAAGCATTTTCCCTCCGTCCATTTTGTTCCGGCCATATTATATTCATAGTGCGGTATTTTCTTGCTATCCTCTGGGTTTTCAGTCAGTTGAAGATAGAGGTCAGTACCGGTTCCCTGGCTCTCGAACTCGGCAGACGTTCTGCCACTGCCACATATGATAGAAGGGTCAACAAAATAGGCTGATAAAGCGAAGCGGTTACCATCTGCTACAAATGGTGGTTGCATTTTAGATTTAGGAAAACCATTTGTCAAGTTGTTTGGAATCGAAGTTTGTATGCCGGCGATATAACCATTGACGTCAAAGAGCAAGACTGTAGCGTAGTCACCTCCTTTGATGTAACGTTGACCTCTCCATGGAGCGCTAATGTCACAGTCACTAATCTTGTGAAAGCCCTGTTGCTCAGCTACAACCGTCGTCCTTGGCATTCTCGAAAAGTAGTCTGAGCTGGAAACGTTCGGACCCCATTTTACTCTTAATCCATCCCATTTCTCTGAAAAAAAGAGATTTACATCAATACATTTCTTTACACTGCGTTAGTTAAATAAGCAGACAAAATAATAGAGAAAGAAAGCAGATATCGATGACCATTGTTACGATGAATATCTTATTGTGCGTCATTTTAGAAATGAGACCGGTGTCGGTCTTCAAATCCTCGCCATTCCCCTCCTACAATTAAACCCGATCACAAGAGATAATAACTTTTTAAATAGAAGATGAACACATTATAGCAAACATTCAGTTAGGGTTATCATTCTGCCAGAAAGGGATGTTCAGCCATTTTAGAAAGCTATTAATAAAAGCCTATTTGCAAGATTTTCTAGTCAACGAAACGTCCTTGCGAAAAAGACATACATGAAAATAGTCCATAGTATGTAAAAGATATATATTTCAAAAATAAAGCAAAGATAAACCAGTGAACCACTGAAATAGCCCCTGTGCAAGATTTAGACTTTTACTTGTGATGATGCGTCTTTTTAGACGATGGTAGCCTAGTAGATATCAGATACAACTATACGTATGGCCTGGTAAATTTAGCAGTGGTAGTGTAGTACATATTAAGCTCTCAGAAACATGTTGCTTAGTTTTTAGGCGGTGTTGGTGTAGTGATATTAAGGTATTCATATAGGTGTTGCGTTGTCGATCTTTACCATGTTAGTTTATTAATGCTAAGGTACTCTAAGTCTCAGTTATTGTAACTGTAATTTGTAACTTAGTCTCTCTTCGTCGTGTATACATGATGGTGGAGTCATCTATATTTGAGAATGCCTTAGAAAACCGTAGAAGTGAATTAATGATAAGGTACTTACATACGTGGCCTAGTCGTTCAAGGCGGTACTAGTGAATTTATGAGAACACATTTTCTAACAATGCATCATTTGTTGTTAAATGCCATGGTAGTGTAGTTTAGGTCGTTAAAGGCACTGGCATTTATACAATTATGAGGTACTCAACTATGTGTGACCGGTTCGTTTTATTCAGGGCTAGTAATTAAGTCATATGGTACTCAACTACGTGTTATTTAGTAGTTTTAGGCGGTAGTAGTGTTTACATGATCTGTTACTCAACTACGAGTAACCTCGTCGTTCTAGTGATAGTGTTTTTATTATAAGATACTCACTTTTGCACAGGCTCCTGTAGTCTGGACAACAATCATTGAGTGTTCTCCCATTACAGTATTTATCACAGAAACATATTGTACCGTTGATGGGCACACTACAATGACTGTCTTTACCTTCGCAGCATTGTTGACCTTCTGGTCTCGTTGCGCACCAAGGTTTACTCATATCTTCCTCTGAGAAAGTTGGTCCTTAAATAGTAAGTATCAGAATTAAAAATAAGGATGAACACATGCTATTCTCTATACAACTATGACTAATCGTTTCCTTCAATGTTAATTTGTAGTCTGAAACATAATTTTGCGTTCATTGAAATATCAGAACAAATAACACTTCGTCAACGCATCGAGATTACTATCAGTAAAACAATTCACGGTCAGTAGAAAAGAGTAGCGAGGACGCGCAGCGTTGAGTCTAATATTTTCTACTGACCGTCAACTATTCTCTCATAGAAGAAGAGATGTTAAAAAACGACTAATTGTATTCTAATCAGATTTTTTCTTGCATCAGTCATTTGTTTGATGCGCTTGTGTATGAATATCTTTTAAATATAAATGATGAACAAACAACTCAGGAACCTAAGAAATGTAAAAAGTGTTACATGATTAGAGTGCACTGAAAACAAGTAACCACAAACTGAAATGAAAAATGACTTATCAACAATAACACTGCCTTGAATTTGAGGTTTGAACATGCTCCGAAGCAGCAAAGATATTTTCCTTGTTTTAAATCGTTCGAATAATTATGGTGCCGATCGCCGTAAGTGTTAAAAGACGAACACTTTAAGGCGCGATTGGCGTGGGCGGTGGGCAACGTCTCTTGTTAGATCTTTAAAAGCAACGGGTTCTTTTTTATGACAGTAGGTTCAACATCAACTTAAACAACGGAAAAATTAAGATCTTGAGACGAAAAGAGCACGGTTGTACAAAAAGCGGTTGAAAGAGGTTGGCAGATATGGCGGTGGTTCTGGTATGGTGTAGGCCGGAACCACTGTTTCAGATCACACTTAACTGGTGTCATGTGAAAGTGTCGTGGACACATGTGTGTACGTGGATGAGGTGCTGATCCACCATGTGATTTTAAAATATTCGGTGGTTTCAGCAAGACAATGCAAGGCCACATGCAGCAAAATTGTCAAAAGCTTATCTCAAGCACAACCGAATTGGACTTCTTCATTGGCCAGCGAAGTCACCCGACATAGCACCTATTGGAAACATTTGGATAAAGAAAAACAATAAACTGGATTTCCTCAATGAGAGAGCGCGTATCTTAATTCATTGATGTCAGGGTAGGACACACATGCTTATCGCCGTATATCATGCTATTTAGTAGCATGATATGAATATGATTTTTTGTGATTGAATTAATAATACATGAAATGTTTATCATTCTTATTATTTTAAATCATCATGTGTTTCTTTGCTGCTTCAACGTGTTTTCGACCTCAAAATTAAGACGAGTTATTGTTGTTAAGTGTTTTTTTCCTTTTCAGTGTGCGTTTTATTGTTTTAAGTGCACTCTAGTTTTTTAGCATTTTTTATAATTCTTAAATTCATGAGATGCTTGTTTATCATTTCGATTTTTAAGTTAGATATTCCTATACATAATTAAATGTCCCTTAATTTGATAATTTACATGTTGATGTTTGGTCAATTATTGTGGTTTTCAAGCGCACACAACATCGTTCAAATAATTGTGGCGTTTAGTATAGCATACAACTTCAAGAACAACTCGAAATTAAATCATTATGGAAAAGAGGCTACGTACATTTGCTGTAAAAATATGGTTAGAAATTTAA
The DNA here is from genome assembly GCA_032362205.1 of Clione limacina. Taxonomy (NCBI): domain Eukaryota; kingdom Metazoa; phylum Mollusca; class Gastropoda; order Pteropoda; family Clionidae; genus Clione; species Clione limacina. Next base: position 4,944 of record JAUUEB010470401.1, on the reverse strand, counting down.
TTATAAAAGACAAGTCAGGCCTCAAATCAACGGTTATATTCGCTGACATTTATTTTATGAGTCAAGACCACAGCTATCGATAGCGTGAAATATCAGTTTCGTTTACAGTAATTGACCAGTCAGATTGCTGGTTAAACATCAGTCAACGCTGAAAGTTGTTCTTGTTTTCATTGTTTTTATTTTATAATTGTTTATATTCCAGGTTTTTAATTATTAAAAATATACAGCAATTATATAATTGTTATTGTTAAGCTTGCTCTTCTGTAATTATTTACTTGATCTAATAAACTTCACTGTTCCAAATTCAGTGTTTCTAGTTGTAGTAAATTTATTATAAGGTTCTCATAGGGTTTGTTGATAACATAAAAAAGGGAAACTTACCATAACTTCGACGAGCCACTGATATCCCAAACATCAATGTAGCAATCACGAGTATCTTCATATTGAGTACCATCGCCTTTGGTCTGGTGAAATAAACAATATGTTGAAACATTTATTACATCAGCAGACATTACTATATCGTCACATACACAGTTTCTGCGGATACACAGTTTTCGCGACCTACTTGTATAGATCGTCTGCAAATTCGCAACTGACTTCGAATAATGATCAAACAATGTGCCACTGGCCAAGGTATGATTTATCTACATAATAAACACAGAAACTTAAGTGGGTCTTTCTTTTTTAAGATTCTATGAATTTTGTAACGGATTGGCATCTCGTTTTCTTAGCAATATTGACATCGCGGAAACTGTGTTGACTAGTTGAATTGATTAAATCAATATAGTTAATTAATGATAAATGGGTGATTTTAAAGTATCAGATACATATGATGATGATGACATCTTTAGGCATAGGTGTAGGGACACTTACAAATGGCCTGCTTGTAATATAAAGCATGTGAATGTTATATTCTTTTTTTAAAGAATGTCATAGACTGTATGAAAAGTGTAAAATATTAAAAAGTATTGATATATAGAATAAAGATATTTCTTTAAATTAATAAATATATGTACATGATACTTACAATTCTATTCAGATGAGAGCTTAGCCAACACTGAGTCAGTCTGATTTCAACAAACTTATAGTCTTCGTTTTCATAATCGCATTTTTTTAAATTTAATATTGAACATCTTTTTAATAGCTTAACTGGCACTTCAAGCTTCAAGCTCTATTAGTTAATAATAAACATATCATATAAATTGTATTAATCCAAAGAATAAATAATTAATTAGATCCTGTTCTTACAATAAAAAAAGAACAGTAGGTTAAGCCGAACTTAATGAAGGTAAACAAACTCTACAAATGTTCAGCTCGGTCAAGTTGACCTTTTCGACGTAGAACGTTATAGCGTTAACATAAGACTTATTAAATAATGCTATTATGCGAAATATTCGTTAAAAGAGGTGACCCTATGCAACACATTGGTTTGATACGTTTAAACATCTTTATTTTTGAAGAAAACTAGCATTCAATTTTGCAAACAACGAGGTTCTTGTTTTGATCAACATATTATTACGTGTCAATTTAACACCTTGTACTTGACAGTGACGTCTGTTAGTTAGTCGGTCCATAAGTAATTCGGTATACGTTTATCAGTGCTTACTTAATAATCCTTTATAACAAATTAACCAATATCGTACAGATTTGTTTAATCTTTCCCAAATCGAGATCATGTTGTACTAGATATTTAAATACATCGTGAAAATTAGGTATGTGGTGGTTGGCACCAGGGTATGAACATTTGAGCATATTCTTTTTTATCTAGAATATTAGGAAATCTACTTATTTCTAAATTTAAAAGGCGAATATCTCATAACTTGGTCTGTTAATAGGGTGAACCAGCACTCTCTTGTATTATGGTGTCAAATTGACCTAACATAGGATCTATGAAATGTAATCTCATATATTGATGCACTCTAATTAATAAAGATTATCACATTGTCCATTAACTTGATTCACTCAAAAAGTGTTTACACTACAAACTGTGAAATGTGAACAGCACCACGTGAACTTGCTGTGAGGACAATTTGACCAAATACTTTTAAAATGTAATATCTTCCAACTCCTGCTCCATTTATAATATGAACCCATTATTTGTAAAAAGCTTATCACCTTTATATACAAACTTGTTATTTTGGTTTTAAAAAGTCGGTATAACGTTAATGGAAAGATGACACCAACATTGTATAAATGTCATTACTAAACAAGTAAACGTTATCTTGTTAACCGACAGTTTGGGATCAATATTTCTTCTGTCATCTTACAAAGAGCATAACAGGTTTTTCCAACAGGTGCATCGTAATTAATATTATTCGAATTAATAATTTTGTTTGGATATATGTGTGTCGATGTTTTTTTACTTGATCTTTTGACTGATGTGAAATACTAATCGATGTTATGGGTGTTACAAATCTATACTTCTATACTTTATTGAGTGTAATTATTATGTAGCACATCAAAACAACACATGATAAAGATTCAAATGGATACAAACCAACCATATTTGATAAACTAGTTATATAACTGTTCAAATGGCAACAAATATGATAGCGCTTCTAAAATATTATTAAATAGTCTCAAACCGTGTTACGATTGCCCATTTTCTTTCACATCATAACTCATTTTTAAAGTTATGCGCAGAGCGAAGGCTTTCAATAGGACCATATGCCTGTTGCGTGTAGCGAACATTAACGTCTGACAGGAGACATATAGAACTACGATACGGCATTAAATAGTGTGTAATTGAAGTTTGGTAGAAATTTCCTTGTTCGATAAGAGTTAAATGGCTCTAAAGCACATTAAGATGATTTGTGCAGTTAACGAGCCGTTAGTGCCGCTGAGTATATAAATCAAACACAAAAAGGATGTTGCGTCTTGGAATATCGGACCTGCTAAACATCGGATCTTCTAAACAACGGACCTTGATGAACATCAATGTTGAACAACAATGCGTTACCCGTTTTTTCTGCGGTATTGCATCCAAAATAACGAAAACGATTATTGAAAAACAATGATGGTAATTGGCTTTTGATAAAAAATTGAAATTCAACAAAACAAAATGTTGCACATCTGGTACCTTCTAACTTCTCCAATATCTGATTGTTTAAATTGTAATTGTCAAAATACAAAGCACCATTCAGATATGTATGGATCGTGAGGAGCAACAACATTATACACGGATCACAGATTTAGATATAAGAAAAGAACAATATGTGTTTTAACGTTTCATATGAACATATTTTCTTTCTACCAGTCCTTCTCAAATATTATGGCTAAATCTAAAGCTGAGGTTAACAACCCCAAATCGTACATTAATAAGTTTCTAGCTCTGAAGCAACAGTTTAGGACTATACCAAATAACACATGGATGGTACCTTTGTTACACACACTTATATCAACCGAAGCTACCTGAACCATCCTTACACAAGATGCGGTGGTCCAGGAGCATGCGTCACATGCTATATTCAAGTATCATCCTCAGTTGTCACCAGTGCGCATTGCAGTTTCGGGGGTTATGATAGTACCGCTCGCTCTTGATACCCACCAGACCTCTGCCCCATGGCTGCAAGATACTGCTGTCAAACATCCGAGAGGCCTGCCATAAAACAAGGTAGCACCCGATAACTCACCAGTCCTGCAGAGTAAAAAGTTAATTGTAAAAATCCAAGTTAAGAATGTAATTATGAGGAGTTTAAGAATTCAGTTACCATTACAGCGCACCGGAAATCAAGTTATACTTTTATTATATAACTTATTTCGATTCCATGTATTAAATAATGTGTATTCATGTAATTATGTGTAATTATACTATATAATGTCTTTTTAAAAACATTTAAAACTTTTTGTATTTTTATGCAACCTTAGAATCCATTTTTAGAGGAATGTATTATGAAAATTTCTTGAAAGGGATGAATAAAGGCTATATCATCTTATCAATCTTAACTTATCTTATGAATAGCTACTATCTACATCAATGGGGAGCGAACCACTGACATGAGGCCACTGGCTTCACCTTTCATCCAACCCTCCAAAAGTCTTGTATATCCCTGCTGTCTTCGATATTGCTGATTAAAGCTTATCATGTTATATAAACTTAGGTTAACCTAAGTTACCTGTACCATCCTTACACAAGATGCGATGGTCCAAGAGCATGTATCACATGCTATATTCCAGTGTCATCCTCAGCTGTCACCAGAGAGCATTGCAGTTTCGGGGGTTCCGATAGTACCGCCCGCTTTGGATCTCCAACAGCTTCCACGCCACGTGACACAAATCCAAATCAGAGGAGCCACCTTTAAGACTTCAAAGCCCCGCAGAAGTTTATAAATTTACCTGTGACCGGTGCCCCCATGGGTGTATCGTTCTTTTTTGAAGGATGCAGAGCCTACCGGCAAAAGACTACTGCCGAGACTAATGATTTGAATTTTTAAAAAATTACAAAAAATATACATTAACAAAATATCAATATATGATGTGCTAATATAACTGACAAATTTTGTGAGATGGTGTATTGGAGAGGAAAAATTATATATTTTTATATTGGAATCATGAAAGACGCACTGTTAATTTGCACACTTGCATTGAACCGTTTCATTTGTCAGTCAGTCGGTCGGTCGGTCGGTTGATCGATCGATCGGTCGAATCGTTAGCCTGTATTTATTGTATACTATGACGTACATTCATCAAATTTACCCACATGTCATAAGTAACTAAACCTTGTTCCCTTTACGTTTGCTGTTTAATGGTATGGTCATGTATTGTTTAATCATCTGCCATAGTGGCATTTTTCAATATAAAGTCTGCGTACTGGGAAGGCTGGACGGACAACAAAGGAAATCTCTTTTATTGGTCAATTATATGTATCAACTAGCGGGTTTACCTGGCGTTGCCCAGATTTACACAATCTCAAATCAATTGTTGCCCTTACATCGCTAATAGCAG
>JAUUEB010470379.1:0-11658 GCA_032362205.1 Clione limacina | reverse complement strand
CACACGCACACACATATCTACACACACACACACACACACGCACACACACATACACACACATACACACACACACACACACACACACACACATACACACACATACATACATACATACACACACACAAACACACATACACACAAACACACAAACGAACACATAAACTCATGTACACATACACACACATATACACACACACACACACACGCACACGCACACGCACACAGAGATGAGACATAGATACAGAGAAAGGGTAATAAAGATAAAGGAAAGGAATAAATGAAAGAGAGTTAGTGAGATATATAATTGGTACACTTTGATTCATCAGGTTTTCTTTACCTTAATTCAAGTCTTTCTATTAACGTCTTTATTTTTCAACTAGAATTTGGTGCCCATTAGCTCAAATAAACTATCTCACTAATAGTTTCTGCAGACAAGATAATTAGGATTGTAAAGAAACCGAAGTCGTTTATTAGTCCTAAGAAAATACATTATTTTGTACACAATTATTTACCCTTGACTAATACATCTCGTGACTCTGCTATCAAAACAGCAAATAGTGACAAGAAAGGACTCCGTGTGACACAAATAGCGGCAAGGGTTATTCCGAACTAAGGTTATAATAAAAAGTCAGTTATACGAAGGCTATCATTATATGATGTCAATGTATTCCTTGGTATGACCTCCTTATCATTGTCATCGGATTTAACCGACTTCACACCGCCAAGAATCCAGGATCTATAGCTTCTGGAAGTTCTTTAAATTATGTTTGTTCATGTATGATTTTATCAGAATATATTTGCATTAAATCGTATGACTAATTGCGATTTCATTATGAATTCATTCTTAGAAAAAAAACTTATTTACCACATACGTTTTTGCTCTTGTGACTATCGACACGTGTGGTGTTTTAAAAAGTGAAATAGTATAATAATAACAATCAAACAGACTAAAACAAGAAACCCATTCGTATCCTTTAAGACGGGACTAGACATGGCAATTTAAAAAAAAGAAAAATAGTATCATGAACACGGTGATACAACCTGGATAGGAGTCAAACGATGGGTATAATACGCAAAGACGTGTGGTATATCGAAAATTGTATTGAACATTGTTTTTCAAAGCTCAATTAAATAGTTTAATACTTTTTTGAAAGACTGGAGTCTCATCTATATTCTTGTATTTCTGACAAATGATATCAAGTTTTTGTGTAGGATGATTTTGTTCAAAGTAACTCTGGTCATAACTAAACAATAACGACTTGTTTTATGTGTTTGTTCATACTACGACATTGTAATGTTCGCTTCAAAACCTTAGAAATTGCCTTACTGATATATGTTTTCACCAGGAAAATAATATTTTGTCATTGTTATCAATCATCTTCATTTCAGAATATTATACAAAATCGTAAAACATCTTCGACACAAATTATAACGTTGTCAGACATATTGATTGACAGATATTACACGTGCGGTTTAGTTATACTAAATGATGTCATATTGCGTTAACTTTCTTTCAAACTTATAACGTATGAGTCGTGATGAAAACAAATTCACGATACAAAACGATTAACCACAAGTGGCTGAACATTACCCGTGAAGGAATGTGTGCACGTGATACTCATAATAAATGTTTGCCGTTTTTTTGTAACAAATGCCATCCAAATAATTTGACATGGACATTATATGTATACGAGAATATGAGATAGTGTCATGCAGTTACAACAATGCAAACTACTATTTTTATATTGTTTCTTTAAGTGCACAATCAGGAATAATATCAGAATATATAGAGGAAATGTGAAGACTCATCGGTCGTCGCTACGACGTTTCACCGCAAGCCGACGACCGGTGAGTCTTCATAATTCATCTATATATCTCCCCTTTTCATAGGGTCGAGACTGTAATACGTACAGACGTAGACCTTGTCTCCCTATCAGAATATATAGAACGAATCAAGCGTTTAAGTATTAACAAGCAAATGCTATTTAAATATATCGAATATATAAATTAGTTTTTGTATTTTCCAAATGAATATAAAGAGACTGTATTCTAGTTAATCGAGAATTAATGTTGAGTTTACCGAAAGGGACAGATATCTAGTTGTTCGCCAAAAATGAAAAACATAATGGTAATAATAAGATAATTTTGCTTACATTAACAGCTGAATTCAGTGTCTCTAGTTATTGTTAATCCCCTTTAGGATTTATAAGTATGATAAGACTACCTCTAGGGTTTCTTATAATGATGATTATAATCCCTCTAGGGGTTCGAATTATGATAACATCGCGTTATATGTTCAAAGAAATTATTATATTATGTTCAACGTCAGAGTAATTATTTCCAACTTATGTTATTCGGCAAAAGTGCAAACGATCGGAGACACATGACATTAAACGTATTAATCTGCTTCGACTGAGTTCATGTACAAGCTTTGGAAGTCTGATTTGATGTTGTGGTTAATACTGATAGTATTACGACTGTTTATTTCGTGTAACTTCTATACGTAGTAACAACTTCAGGTATCAGCTATCCGATTTTGTACGATATCTCGGATGGTCACACAATTGGGTCAGCAACAGGACTTTTTGTTTGTGACCTGAACAGTATGATTGTCTAATTGTTGTTAAAAGATAATAGCGTTTGATTTTGAAATATATCTCATTAATTTTTGGCAGTAGAATTTAAAGTTTGATATATTGATAGTTTGTTCCTAGTAAATACCTTTGTTTACTCCACCCTACTTAACAGATGCGAATTGTGAACCCTCAAATAGACAGGCCGTAGTGAAACCATAGAATACAAAAGATCACGTGATATACTAAGAACAACTTACGCCACATGTCTCCTCAGGGGCGCAAGTAAGATGAGCAACAACAACGCATACATTAGAGAGGTAGAGGACAGGAGCGTCTGGCGCGACATTATCGACAACGTTCACCTATGAACATGCCAAGGATGAGTGAGTGATGCTTGTATGTTATTATTAAAGTATTCAATATAAAGGAAACTCAATCACAAAGCCTATACTGTTCAGTCTTGAAATAACATTTTGTCTCAAGAGATAAAAGAATAATATGCTTTCTAGACCAAACTTTTGGTTGTATTGGCTAAAACACATTCACTGTTTACTCAATGGTTAGGAAATAGCGGTTTCAACTTATTGGCTTTATTAACAAAACACAAAGCCTGTGCCAGCTGAATAATTCACAGCCCGTGTGCACTTTTTAAAATTTTTGAATGACCAAAAAATTAGTGAATTTCTACATTATTGTGATTCTCATCTATCGCAACTGTCAGCTTTCTAGTATATAGTTTCAATGCTCAGTTGCCGGATTCTATAGCATTTGTATAACCATATTTTATGATAACAAGATACCTATGATTGTGATGAATATGATACATTTATGATATACTTTTTTTGAGATATAGCCATTGAAAATCATGGGTTAAAGGAAAACAAAAATGTTTTAATATTCAAATGAAAGAAAAAATGTAAATCGTTGAAAACATACACTATTCATGTTATATATTGAACAATATCAGGATATAGCGTTAGGCTTATTTTAGATTATTAGCAAAACGATTATGATGATAATATAGTAAAAAGTAAAATCTGACAACATTCACCTAAAATACAGATCTCAATAGCTATCAGAATGCTTAATAGCATACGCCAATCGCTTTTACAAGATAGTTGATTAAGTGTAAACAAAATCGATCTTACAGAAACCTTAAATGTGCTTTCACAACTTAAAATATATATGGAATTAATGATGTTGGCTAAAACCGGAGGTATCATACTTCATTGTTTCGTTCAAACTGTGAAACTGTTCTGGTTTCTGATTGATTATACGGCTCTGTTATGTCATCCTTTATGGGTTTATAAAATACAGACGTGTCTTGGATCTGGCACAAACTCCAGACCATGAAATTGAATGTATCGAGGGAATTAACTATGGCACATTCTCCAGTGGCGTGAACTCAAATCTTAATGAGTGTTAGCGGTTTACCACATGCCTGCGAAAATAGAAGAGAGTGAAAGAAAATGTTATTTATTGAACCATGTTTATTTTTTTAGGCTAATGAGATTCATGCGAAAGTGGCTTGCTGTTAAATGTTGCAATCGTAGTGATGCGAATTCGTCTTTTGCGTTTTTCCTTGTCCAAGGATTGTTCCACTTCTTGAGATTGTGAAGACTTTAGGTTTAATAAAAAAAAAACACGATAGTAAGAAAAACGTAATTACAATGTTACAATGGTATTTTTGAAATGTTAACCAGAGCAGCTTATCTTCTACGTTTCACAATCAGTAAGTGCATTAAACTGTTTGATACGGGTTTTGTGTCGTCTAAAACTGAAAAGTCACACAAAAGGCCCGTCCAAAATTTGCCTCCCAATAAAAAACAACGCCATGACAACTCTAGATTGAGCATTATATCTAAATTTGCCACGCATATAACACACATCAAATTTTAATCGGTTTACATATCGCCATACTGATGGTAGGGTGGGAGAGGGGTCTAAGCAACATATTTATATTGTGAAAGAAATATTGCTTTACAGAAAAAAATCACATTTAATGAAAATTAAAACAATAACGTTATACTAGATACCAGAGAAAAGTAAACAATGTGTTGAGATTCAAAAATTCGATTTGAACCAAAATGAAGGCATAACATGAAATGAAAGAAAAGAAAAAAACAGAAATATGCATATGCAATGTATAAACACACTTACTCTTTCATACCACGTATTTCAAAAAAGTAATATTTTCATCGCAAATAACAAGAATAAAAAAATCAGTTTATTTATGGATACATGAAAATGTTGGCAGATGTTGCCACAACATTGGACATGAGATCAAGCGTATCTTTACCTAATTATTTACGCTGCATCCGGTTATGTTGTACAAGGCATATCCCATTATTTGATCCATTACCTTACCTTATTTATGTGCCATCATGGTTTGGCTTATAATAGTATGATAATTTGAGAAAGCACAAACAATTTGATACGCTAATTATAATCGTGCTTGATATATTCATCTCAGAAATATGTGTCTCGGGCTGGAATACTGTTTTGATACGTCCGTACGTCACAGCTCACGTTCGTCATTTGATATGCGTTATTCGATTCCTTCGACCTCATAGTACCAATATCTTGAATGTGTGTTATCGACACACGTTCCCTACATTTATTGTCTGGTGATATATCCTTCTAAATAAGTAACAATCTTGCAATTTTGTATTTTTCATAATTTAACAAACGTTGGATGTATTTTTCTGTTTATATCAAAATTTGGTATAAAGTTTATGAATAATTGTATCTGATCACGTCTGCTTCTGCTGTATCTTCTTTTTATATTCCAGATATATTTTGTCAGTACCCTGGTTCAATTCACTTCATTCATCATATCTTGTGATGTCTGGTGTCCACTATCACGTAAACAAAAATTAATCTGGCATTCAATTGGTGTATAATGGGTTAGTTATCTTTGTTTTTAAGATATTAATATCATTCAATAATTCACACAATACCTCAAATGATTCATCAAATAACCAGGAGTATAACTTTTAAGATATGTCAAGCTTAAAACACGAACATGTAAATGCAATTACATTCAATCAGCAACAACAGAGTCGAGGAAAAGTTCACTTCCGGACAGTTTTAAAACTTAAAAAAGAAGCAGACGAATGAAATAACAACGAACACCTTTGTTTGCGATTGAATACATTAGTGTTATAAATCTGTCTGAGGAGATATTTGTCTACTTTGTCAAACTTTGACATCACTCAAGTGTTCTCTTAATAAAGATCATGTTTCAGAAAGACATAAAACTTGTTTTTAAACTCGTTTGAATGGCCGAAGATATTTTTTAAATTATCTGCCTCTTTGATATGTCTTTATTATATCTAAAAAATTATATGTATAATGTTTCACAGTTACAATCGCAATTAAGTAAGACCACTTATGGCGCTTACTTGTCGACGATCCCTGACTATAATTATTAAAGCTTATAGCATAAAGAGATTCACAAATTCTAGTTTAACTTTATAGAAATCAGTTTGCAAAAAATCGCTATTCTTTCTGCAAGTACTGGGCTTAAGGAATTTAAACCTTGAAAAGACGTTTCCGTTAAAGGTTAACACTTGAAATAGGCTAGATACTATCGAAATTGTACATTTAACAGGGGGAGGTTCAAGAGACTAAATTATATGAATTGTTGGCGGTTCATAGTGCTAGGTAACAATTGCCGTTAACGGTTATAGTTAGTTTATTGATGCGTTGAAAGCAGTTCAATGGCTAAACTCGTAACTGCACTTCCAAATAATATATTAAAAAAACAATCAGAAAAATGAAGAATTGTAATCGCTGTGCGGGTCGTATGCTGATAGTAATACACTCATACTACGACGAGTGCATATTTTAAGTAATGTATTAATTTTAGACGCTAAGCTAGGCCGCTGCTTATTGTAGATTTAGTAATTCAATCTATTGCAACTCATTATTATCGTTTTGTTTTAATCATACACGATATAATTAGGCTTTACAGTTACATTTTCCATGGATTTACATTGCCATCTGGATGACTCTTATGTTTTCAGAAATAAAGCAACCTGTGACAAATCTGAGGTTTTCTTTTTTACCATATCCGCATATGGAATATATTACAATAGTGAACAAATAGATGGGGCTGATTTTTCATTTCATGTTCAAACACAACCGACCGTTTTAGTGTTTCATGTCATGTTGTGTTGTAGTTTGTGGTGTTTCTTTGTAGTTTTTTGAAAAGTCTATATCTTTAAAAAAAAACTACAACAGTGGAATATGAGCATAATTTAACAACGATTAGAATATAGCACTAACAAAGCTATATACTACTATGTGGTATCAATGTTATTTACTGGTTTAAGATTTTGCCAATGCCTTCTTTTGACATAAAACAACAACTGCAATATAATATGTATATTATTGACAAATAAACTACACTGCATGCCAGCAAATTCCAGTTCATCTAATGTAACATACTTGTACTCTGTGGGGAGGTTTAAGGGTGTCGGACTGTTTGTTACTATCTTGATGATATTTTGATCTACAATCATTTTTTTAATGTTTAGCATTGGCAAATGAAATACAAGACATCGGTCTGAGTAATTTATACACTTGTACAGTTTTTTAAATCTTTGTATAATGAAAGGTTAGAGCTAAAAAATCGGTTATAGTTGTAACAAATACTTGTATTGGTTTGCTCATATAAAGGATATTATTATTCAAGAATATTAAAATAACATCAAAGCATTTTTTTAAAAGTATCTTACAGAATGACGTGATTTAGCCACTCAATTTATATAAATACTATGTAATGTGGTCAGATATTATGAAAACCAAATATATCACATCTAAAAAGGCAATAATTTAATAGATGCAGTAAGTGTTAGCAAAATAAATACAAAATTAATGATCCTGACAACCTTTGCTATAAAATACAACTATTTTAGGACAGTTACGAAAACTGATACCTACTCTACTAACATTTTTTTTCAAAGTAAATATTTCATCGAACTAAACATGATTTGCTAGAAATAGACGTCTAGGTGTCAATGTTTTTAAATTGATCCTACCTCTTTGTGTTATCGTTTTGTATTCATGAATCTATTTTATTGCTTTATTTATACAGTTTACGTTAAGCTGATTATTCAGTGAAGTTCTTTTAATAATAACAAAATATCACTGTGATTGTTTATGTAATGTGATGATGGATTCGTAAATACTGTGGGCTTAATATCAGTGCACTCGAGGACGTACTAGTCGTTGGCAAAACGTAACATGTCAATTTTAAATAAAAGATATGACATGAAATGTTTTGACAGTAGGCAAACAGATACAAGCTTATCCACAAACAAATACATTTCTTCAAAGAAAGTGAGCATTTATAGAATATCTCTTTCTAGCGCTTTTTCTTGCCATCACTATCACATATTGGCACTAAGACCAATCCAAAAATAGTTTAATTGAGTGCACTGTTTTTTGAAGAGTACGGTAAACAGTTGATCGACTTTGCGGCCTGAGTTTGCTTTTCTTTCCTCAATGTATGGTTGAAACGCCTGCACGCATGCCGGAAAATGAAGTCCTACTGAATTACTTCGTTTAAAAAATAATGAATAGGTTTGTGAGGATAAAGCTCTCTTCATAAAATGAAATGGTGATCTTCACGTAGCGACACATGGGGATAAGGGCTCCATGGAAAACGTACCCCTATCAGTATTACTGGCCACTTTAATTTTATTTGCTCATACAACCTCGGAGGTCTCCTGGGCACACATTCAAGATGATTTTTACAGAAAAGCATTCATGTCGATTTTATCTGAATGAGCAAACAGCAGGCGAGTTGTTCTCTTATAAAAAAATAAAACTATTTTCCAGACGGTGTATGCTTAAGTGGGGGCAGTGGGGGCAGTGGGGACACTGGGGGCAGTTGGGGGCAGTGGGGTGGTAATCTGAATTATATTTAATACATGTATCATTTCTAAAGGCGCTTCATATTTTACAAAATTTTAACGATTTTTTCGGTTCAGATACTTCACCAAATCGATGCTATCTCTGGGCATCTGATACAATGCAAACAAACGTGTTATCATATGTTATCATGTGGCTGTATAATCCTCTTTCTGCATGAGTATAAGATCGAGTCTGATCAGTCTTAAAGTTTGGGGAATTTCAAGCACAGTAAATTCACTTGTAGTTTTCAGTTATATTAGATACAACGTTGTATACAATATGAATGTTTGATAATAACAATACTGACCAGTAAAATGATTAACATTACACGAGTTGCATGTTCGTTTATAATTCGTTAAAAAAAGAGATGTTTGTAAACATATGGTAAATAACGCAAAACCTATATTTTTTAACTCTCTTATCTCACTTTTTGTTATTACTTTGTTTTTCGTGTTTGACATTTTAAGAACTAAATGTAAACATGGGCAGATAATACAATGTTTTTAGTTTTTTATCATCCTAAATCAAATCAATTGCATTATATTAATTTTCCGTGCTAGTTTAGTAGCTTTTTGAATATATATGCGACATAAAAGGACTATGCTGTTTTGACCATAAAACTGATTAAGAACAAATATAGTATTTCGAAGTTGAAAAAAGTGTAAAATGTTTTCTATTTGTCTTTTGTTTATAGTGTGTCCGTAGTAATTGCGACAACAAAGTATGCACTTTATTATTGATATAATCACCGCGCTTTATTGATCTTCATTTGTGACGAAATAGATTATCTAATTTGACCATTATGTCACTGAAGACGTTGATTACTTGGAGCTGTTAGATAGAAGGCGAAAGTAATGTTTTAGATCTATCTTTAATATGACCTGGTTGACATTCAAATAAACCTTAATATGATAAGTTTGGAAGTAAAACAGCGAATCATGAAAACAGATACTTGAATCCTTACCCGGATAATATCTAGGGTTTTCTTTACTTCCAATCTTATATATTATCCGGGTAAGAATTCAAATATCTGTATGTATAATCCGCTTGAGATTTAAATAACTTAACAAATGGACCGGTAAGAATTCAATTACTCTTAGAGACGATCCGATCTAAATCCAGACAATCTGAGAAACGACCCACGATCTCCATCCGGCCACCGATGCTAAGATTAAAGAGTTTGCAATAACGGAATATCCAGAAAAACGAATTTGCATCCACTTTATACATGAAAGTAACGTGAAGTGGGGGTTATATTATCATCTTAATATCAAGAAGACCGAGTTCTGGCCAATTTCTACATAAAAGTAACGTGAAGTCAGGGTTACATTATAAATCTAATATCCAGAATAACGAATTGCATCCAACTTCTACATAAAAGTAACGTGACGTGAGGGTTATGTTATCATCATTTACACACAATGTCATATAAAATATGAACGTTGCTGATATTGATTATCAAATTTGATATTTAAAACGAAAATTAGAATAATATTCAATGATTTGATTATGCGTGTCTACAAAGAGCAATATATTTCTGATAAATGAGTTAAAGCAATCTTAAGACCAATAACAGGTAAAGTGTTGTATGTGCATCAGCTGCTTTACAATACAATAATTTCCAATATTATGTTTCATACAGCTGCTTGGTGCTGATTTTCTGAGATTTTCTAAGAGCTTTTAATCTAATTGTAATGTTAATCGTCTAGAACGCAACGTTCTCATCATTTTCCTCCTAACTAATCTGCAGATAGGGATTAAATTAATGCTATCAAAATGATATTTTTAAGGTGATAAACAAACAAAATATTGTTATATAAGCTGTATGTGATCCAAACAATGAAAAACAGTTATAACTAAATAGATCATAACGGTATGATGAAAAAGAAATGAAATAGCTCAGTTTCAAAATGAGTCAGATATTAATTAAATTGTGTGCAAGTGTATCATATTTTAAAGCAAAACTCTTGGACTAATAGCTTCAAACTGTAAAACATGTAAACTAATCGGAGAAACAGTACCAAGTGTCTTGATGAAATTGGAGAGTGTCAGGCGTCTTTTGTCGTAGGCATATTGGTGTGCCAGCAAGTGAATCTTTTGATGAAATGACCGGAACAGTTAAAGCCCGAGGGTGTGTCGGGATGATGTCACTGGTAAAGACGTACTAATTAAGAGTCATTGACCGCAAGAGCTTTTTGCATATCAACCCTAGAAGTACACCGCAGACTTTTGATCTGGGTCATGGTAAGTGCTATAACATACCAGCCAACGTAAGTATTAATGTATTGGCAGGTAGTTTTTGTTATGTTGTTCATTTGCGTTAAAACTTGTATTTTAGGTATACTTAGTGTTTTTATGAATGTCTAAAGACTGTACATACTTTTGTTGTTACCTTTGGAGTTTGGTGAAATTTGAATTTTCCTTTATTTTATAAAAAAAAAACGGCTTATAGAGGCGTTGATTGATCGTATTTTATCGACAACATAATTCTTTGTTAGATAATAAACATTCAATGTTTCTATCTAAGGACAGAAAAAAACGGCAACGTTCGACATTGGAGACAACGTTTAACACATAGACTTTACATGAAAAGAGACACATAAATCCAAGCTCGCATACAATTTGCTATTTAACTATTAAATACATACACAACCTGAATGTATACATTTAGAAAAACAAAATTTAAATAGAATAAATGCAGTATCGCCAAGGGGACATAAATGCATGCAGTGTTGGCAATACAACAAGTGCTTTTTGTTTTTATTTATGCTTGCATAGCTAGCAAATATAGTTCTTAATCAGATGGACCGATTTGGTGAAATGTTCGTCTTTCTTAGACAATTCTAATAACCCGGTCAACGTCCGAAGGGATACCCTTTATTCGTAGACACGCGCACAACACTACATCATTTTGTGAATATCTATATTGTTATTATGCTATTTGGTTGAATATTTACACACAAAAATGCTTGTCTTTTCAGATATTGTAATGTTCCATTCTGCCGTGCTCTGACAAAACCAATAAATGCGTTTTGGCGGGAAATACTTTTTTTTATATTTCAACAGAACTCATTCATCTTGAATTTTTGTACATTTTCTCACTGTAGTTTTTGAATAAATTTGAATTTAATATATTTCAAAACCAATAAAACTATTCCAT
>JAUUEB010470368.1:0-11659 GCA_032362205.1 Clione limacina | reverse complement strand
TGTTCAACATAATTTAGTATACTGATCTACCACATGTACCCTGGGGGATAGCACGAGCAACCTATCAGTAATTGATACGCGCTATCCTTTTACAGGGCTCTGTGGTCGAGCGGTCAGTCTGCGTGGCTCAAATTCTATTGGGCGCAGGTAGGCGCGGGTTCGTGTCCCTGGTGTGCCGTGTCATTTTTCAGACAGATTATTGATTCATCATAATACCTTAATTTCACATGATATACACAATTTACTTCTGTCTTAAACCTTAAACGTTATTGTCATATTACATTTACCCTGTGTCTCCTATTCTTTTCCTTGCACTGTTTGGTTTGCAAGCCTTTCTAAGTAACAAGCACTATCAATTGAAGTCTCTCAAAAGTTGGGATTGGAAGGGGGAGTGATATCCAAAAAAATTCGATTCGGCTTACTGATATAACTGTCTACTAATTTTTTAAATGTGCATTATTTATTGATATAAGAGAGTATACTTACAGCATTTATTTGAGACTGTGATTTTGCTAGCACATTTCAATTCAAACGTAACATTTCACACCGTAAACCCATGAATATAAACTTCATTAGCGAAGAGGATACACTCTTTTGGTTCTGAAGGCTTCAGTCCTTTAATTGTTTTGTAAAGGGCAGTTTCAAATATCATTGATAATAAATATTAACGAACATCTATTTGTTAACGTCACATTAAAATTACAAGCATCAAGACAAAACTTATGGTCTATCAGAAGCTGAACACAAGATGCAAATATTAATATCACAATCAGAGTTCAGAAAATGTGTTCGGAATTTTGAGGTTTAGTTTGTCAATCATCAATTCACTACATAGTATTATGAGATAACAACTACTCAGTAAACAAAAAAAAGTTCACTAAAATAATTTTCATTTAACTCACAAATGATACAAGACATTGATACAAGACATTGGTATTTTCGACAAACGGTCTTTCAAAAAGCAAAAAACATACTCCTAACAACAAATAATAACAATATTTCCTCCATCATTGACTGATGTTCTCCTAAAACACATATAACAAGGAGGATTGTTAACACATTCTTATATAAGGTTATCATACACTTGTGCTTCTTTTGTGAAAAATTGAGATTTCTTTTTAATCATTCTCCTTTCTACATTGAATCCCCAACTTGTATCTGTATGTCAGTTTTATGTGTCCTAGTTTGTCTCTTATCAATGTTAAGACCTCATCTCCTTAACATGTCCACATTCACATTCAGTACATTGTTGTTTTCTTAAAATTCCACATTCTGTATCATATATGAATTAATAAACTTATGCATTAATAGAAGCAATAAGAAAGAAAGAAAACCAAAACAACAAAAAGAGAAGCTGAGAGATCCAATACTTATCTTCCATGCGAAATTCTGCTCATATGAAAGAACATGAACTATATAGACGTATAAACAAAGGATGAGTGAATAAATGCAGTTTGTCTTTGATTTGAAAGGGATATAAAAATAATACGTGTGTTTACCAATTTGTTTTTAAATTATTTCATAACGTAAGTTTTGTTTCGTTTTTGCATATTGCAACATTTTACTGAAATAAGCCAAGTTGAATTTTTTTTCCTGGCTGTATGTATATAATAAATTCATGGCATACTCAATCGATATCGATGGTGAAGATCATCATCGTTAAAACTCGATCGATATTCTTTCATCGATATGCCAAAGATTTGGTATATAAATTCAGTTAGAAAGTATTCACTATAGATAAGTATTATGATGAACGAGACGGATAATGCTCACTTTTGATAGCTTTGTGAATAGAGTGTGATTAACTAAAACAATAATGAACACAAATAAAGTATTTAGGAGTGACACTTTATATACTGATTACCCTATGTACTCATTTTTTCCCCCTTGACATGACATTATACATTTTAGACAAGCAAATTTATACTGGCCGACAAAAGTAACGCAAATACACATTTAGAATATCCCAAAATGTGTCCAAAAGTGAAACTTCGACATAATCTCTGTCTGATAAAAATATTCCCAATCCAAATGACGAGTAAGCATCAGTTGTAAGTATCCTCTATAATTGAACACAAAAACTGCGTAGGTGACAATATGTCGTTATTTCAAGCCTTCTTTTTACAAGTTTTCTGTATTTTACAGCATGAAAGATAAAACTCTGACATAAAAAAGAGGAAAAAAGTAAAAAAAAAAATCATGAAAACATAATTATTTTCTGATGGATATAAAATTGTGTCCAAAAAGATTGGTTTTTAAATCAATTTATCTTTTATTCTACTGTTTTCTTTGTAAAAGCCTTATCACTGATCCTTTAGTATACACATAGAACTATATATCATAGATAATATTTTGTTTTTAGATAAAACAATATTTCTGATAACTATGAATCTAGAATGTATCCTGTTAAAAACCCACAAATGAACGATAAAACTATGGTCAAGAAATAAATATATTGTAAAACAAATTCAGTATCGTCAATGAAAATCCCTGATACAATATAGCACTGTTGTATACAGCATTGGCAGAGTTACAAGCGTTACTAGTGCAGGACATGAGACAACCAGAGTAACGAGCGTTCTGATATTTGAAATAACCACACGAGTTGCCCAACGCTTGACTACTGCATGAACGTACGATCAGTTCTTCATTCGTCTCCACTGAAAAATATAGAAATATTTCTAAATTATTGTCACTCTTAGTAAAATATACGCAGCAGAAATTCAGTCAGTATCGAAACATTTGGATGTAAAAATAGAAACGTCAAATCATGCAACGAAATTAATAAAAATGCTATCATAAATTTTCTTAGCAGATTTAAATACTTTCTCTTAAACTGATTCATATATGAGTGGATGCATAGCATAAAAGGCAAACATAATTTTGACGTGTCATAAAATGTTGTGCATGTTTAGCGCTATGGGAAACGTGATATAATTTCTAATATTAACAAGCATATCATAATTGTGTATAATGCCAAACAAATTTGAGGCTGACATTACGACGGCTGAAAAAAGAGGCATTCAATTCATACTTTTTTATTTTAAAGACTCGACCTCTTTCAATCTGTTTGTATTTTTATTCTTGTATTTATATTGGTATATCTATAGCGATAATATAGTATGACATCCTACACTATTTCTACTATCTATTGAAACAAATATATTTTAATTGTGATATAATATAATTATTAAAAATCTTATATAGATTACTCACAATTTGTGCCTTTTACTTTGGTACAAAACCGAGCTGGGAAAAGACCAATCCTGTTATCCATACCCTGCTCACATCTGGTTGGGAAAACAGGGTAAATTTAACAAGTTTGTATTTCGTTTGTTAATAACATCAAGTTAGTTTTGCCTCGGATCGCTTTTGAGCTCTATTTAACAAAGGTTTGCTCTGTACTTTTCCCATATTTTCACTTACTTTAAAGACCTACAAGATAAAAACGAGTCTGACTCTTGTATCTCATTTTGTTTGGGTTCTTTGTTTTCAAAATGTAACAATATATGGAAAAACAAACAAAAATAAGATACAAGAGTCAGCCTCGTTTTTTTTATCTTCAGCTACCCTTACTGACTCTCCGGTTGTGTGTTACGGACCCAGTTTTTGAAGAAACCTAACCAGTTTTTGCGATCTTCAAAGACCTACAAAGTAACATGAGAAAAAGGAAAGATTAGTAAGAAATTGAAATGTAAGTGCTATAATTCACAAGGTCACGCATGTTTGCACCCACCAGAATGGTATGAAATAAAGGTAAACGGTTCATTGGATAATTTATCAGGAACATAATTGAAAAGAACAGTTAGTATTCCCATTAAACTTATTTGAATTTATTGTCCTGAAGAAATCTTGTCCATCCATACTAATAACTTCCGTGTGTTATGTTTGTTGTGTACGTTTATTAAAAATATATGACTGACCACTGTTGCTTCTCATGTGGCTACCTTTAATGTCATGTTTTGTTTTTCTTATTTCTCAACCTTTTCCAATGCTTCTTTAACGTGTACTATAACGTCGCTATTACTGTGTGCTTTTCTTATTAATGACATTTCTTAACTAATTTGTTCATGTTCTTTTTCATGATTTAAATTCAAATAATGTTTAATAACAACGTCATAGTGAAAACGCAATGATAATTTACAAACTATAAATATAATTCGACTGTCTTTAAACAAATTACATAAACTTTACGAACAAACTAAGTCGATCTGTAATATGAGAACAGCATTTATATTTTTCATGTGAAGAATCGTCAAACTCACAGACGTTTAATTTTATTATAAAAATGTATTTTGCCAAGCGACGAGACTGTGACGTTATTTCATAAAATCCAGAAATATCATAGAACAACTCTTCCCTCGAGCTCAGACTTCGCGTATGATAAGAAATCTGCTAATAACACAAAGCGCATGAAAAAATGTAAACAAAATTTTCAATCGAAATCAGACAGTCTATCAAGAAGATAAAAAGTTATAAGATAAAAAGGAGCAGTAAAAACATATTTAAATTCTTACTGCAGCGTATAAAAAACTTTATTGTCTTTTAAAAAGACATTATTAACAATATCATTATAAGTAGCGTCACTATCTAGCAGCCACAAAAACAATGTGTCAACTTTTTATTGTCGTAAAGTGTTTGAAGTAAGCCAAACCTTGCGTGATACGTCCCCGTATTGTAGGCAGGATGAAACGGGTCTCCACAGCTTGCATCACTCCCATTAAATGAGTGGCACTTGTAGCAACCAACACCGTTCTGATGACGAACATGCTCTGAAAAATAGTGGACGAAATTAATTGATGACGCAAGTACTCTAAATTATGCCTGACGAAATGAATGTTCTTTGAGAATCTTGCAAAAAACTATGTGAAATGTCCCTAATGTTCTTGTTATTAGTGGGTCGATAGTTACTGTATTGGAGACACTGGGTTGTAAGGCCAATTATTTTATCATATAATAAGAATATTTTCCTTTTTTCACTGCGTTTAGATTGATCAAATTATCTGATCATTTAGTTAATTGACCTTACGGACATTCTTTATTTTTTACCACGCCAACCAAATCGTTTCTTCTAAGAAAAAAGTTCGTTTTTCTAGAACAAACGAACGTATCAAATATATTTGAATGTAACTATGTCAATCTATAGCTTAACAATGAGGATTTTACTTAACAAACATGATTGCCTCATTATATCAATATATTTTTCACATGATTTAAACCTTTTATAACCGAATATCGTCAAAACAAGCAGACAGCAAATTGGGTCTTAGGAGAAACAATTGTTTTTCAAAATTAATGCAATTGATGGAAAAAACATTTATTAAAAAAAAATACTTTAAGGTGTATCCTTTAATTTTTAAAAAATTTGAGAAAAAGAATGTAATTTGGCAATCAAGTTTTACGATGGCAAAAAGTAGGAGGCAAGCATATATCTTTTGCTCTGCTTTACCGTTTACTCTAAAAACCACCATCTAGTGCTATTTCATTTCTTGCGCAAAAATTAATCAGTTAATTTTAAATTCCTAAAATGCAATTTATTTTTCGTAAGTGATGCAAAAACCCATTCAAATATATATTAAGATAGTTTTGCAATAATTTGGCAAAATGTTGTGTAGGGTAAAGGGAGGGGCGTTGCGAGACCTAATGTTACTATTGACTAAATTCCTGTTGTTGTTTTCATATTTATTTTATTATAGTTTTTTAATCGCATTCTTGATTTGATATCTACACACAAGAACAACAAAATTAAGGGGTTTGTTAAAGAAAATATATAAAAAGTGACGTCATAACACCGTTAGTTTTTATCCAATATTATTGTTTTTTCGCGCATGCTCCTATAACATCGTTACATTGAATTGGAGTTTGTAAAAATTAGTCCGCTAAAAACGATCCTGAAAAGGGGACATTACGACGGTTGCGCTCGTTTAATTATTTTAGACTTCACATGTCTAAGGTTAATTCTCACATTGTCAAAATCGTCATTATGGAAAATCCAATCAATTTTCAACGTTTCTGTTTACAGGCCAAATGTGAAAATCCATATTACTCTTCCTAACATATGCAGTATTCAGATCGAGATCCTTTTTTTAAAGTATCAACATTAGGAGAACTTTGCATTGAATTACATCCTTTATTAATGGATGAGAACTGACTGTTTTGAAACCAAAAAAAAACCTACAAAGTGCATGTAGATGGCTTTTTTATTTTCGATAAATTAGAAAAATTGTGACACCAGACTGTATGCATGGATATTTCTTGAAAGTGCAGTCCCCGGCTTCCGTATTAAAAACCTATCGGGATGGTGATGAATTATAAGATGAATTTATCGTCAGAATATCAAGTACAGAGTCTCATAATGCTTCAAACTTTTAATAGCTTTTTAAAAAGGTATTTTTCATAGAGATATTAGAGCCTTTTTCTTCCATTTTAAAAACATGTTTGCTCATATAATTCCACAATTCAATCTCATTTTGATAATCATGAATAAATACTCAGGTTTATGTCCAGTCTATAATAACCCTGTTTGGATTTCACTGGGGTGCCCAAAAAGTATACCTTTTGATTTGATACTGAAAAGTATAATATAATTTTTGTCTACTCTGTTAAGTCATTATTAGCGGTTATATGGTCGGCATACTATTGATCATTGGAGAACATGTGCTGACTTTTCTCTTATTTCTCATTGTGTGAGCAAGTTATGCTGAGTTATGATTATTTGAAATGCTGTTGACAACAATCACAATCTGTTCTGATGACTGACACTAATCAACATTCAATTTATAGCGTCGTGCTAATTATCCTTTCATGGATTCTTGATAATTTAATAAATGTTAAACTTAAATGGATATTTTAAGGCCATTCTGATCTTACGTCTTCAATTCTTATTGCGACAATAGACTAACTCGTAACATAATAATCATTATTCAGATTAGTATCTCTAAACCGTGCTTACTATCGTCCAAATTCAGAAAAGCAAAGGTAAATGACAAATTAATGTTACAAGGGTTATAATGGCAGATGTCAGGCTTATATTCTACTCTCACATCCATATAGGGAAAAGTAAATCTTGACATGTATGTAAAACTCTGACTCTGAAATGATTTTTTTTCTATCGACCCGTCTGTGCCCGCAATGTGGCGGCTGAAAGAATTAGAGCCATACGCCTATGGCTCTTTCAACAGAAACCTGCAGATTACTGACATGACATGCTCATAATAACCGAGATTTGCCGTCTGACAAATTTACATGCCCATTTCTTTTCCTAATATTTGTACATGAACAAACAAGCTATGTAGCGTATTTTCTGAACGTACAAGTCCGTTTTGCGGCACTTTTTTTTATATTTTTAACATTTACCTCTTATTGGTATTGATAAAAACCTTAAACCACTCACTCTTTTTATCGCATCTTATATTTTTGATTCCGAACATTGTTAGATTTTCCAATCCGGTGTAAATCCATGTATTTTCCCTTGGAGTATTCGACAAAACATGTGTATCTGTTCCATTGTTTTAAAACGGAAATTCTTTCTCTTGTACCCGAGTTAGCCCTGAATCCAAATTGTACTTGGTCAACCCCCATATCAATTTTGAGGCTCAGTCTCTATTTTATGATTTTAACAACAAGACAGATAGAAGAAATTTGGTGGTGAAAGAAGCCAGAGAGAGAAAGAGGAGGAGAGAAGACAAATCCACATAACAGGGCTATAAAGCAAGTATATCAACAAGATGGGAAGTCCCACAGAAACGCCTAACTCATGCTGACATCATCAAGTCTTTGGAAACAAAACTTAAATGTCTTACAAAATCTGTCTCTACCTTGTTACCTACTCCAGCCAAAAAGACAAGAAAAAGTAGTTTGGAACCGATGAAAACTGCACGGTTTGTGGACTGGTAAAACGTTGAATCATATCCAGGGTGCAAAACTGCACTTGCGCAAAGCAGCTATAAGTGGAGACACGACAAAGTATTGAGGAAACAAACTGAGAGAGAGAATACAAGAAAGGATACAAGGTAACAAAGCAGAACCAATGAAGAAAGCTAGGAAAACGATAACGTTTGTGAAGAAGGTGATAAAAGTGAAGGGGAGAAGGTAGGTCACTGCAACATGTTGGACTCTGCCAAAGCCTGGGCAATGAGCCTAGATCTAGATGTAAGACTGAAGATCCCAGGTAAAATAACAGTTACACAGCTAAGACCTTACATCATCATAACTTCTGTTAACACGAAACACCTGATTATAGTCGAACTCACAGTTCCCAGAGAAGACTGAATGGAGACATCGGGGGAGCTAAAAAGAGCAAATTTGACACCAACAGTGGAGGAGGGGAACATTGAGATTGTGAGGTAATAGATACAATCACCTCTAGTTTGTAAATGAAAATGTGAATGACTAAATGTAAGAAATTGTCTTAACTTAGAATGGGTTGTCCAAGTAGAGAGAGTCGAATGTAATATTATTACATTCAGTTGAAATGTAACAATATGAGAGGAAGAGTTAAGAAAAATGAAGTTTTATAAGTTACTGAGGTTATGTAATCAATCTGATTACGCATGAAAATCCGGAATCAAATGGTTAACAAGTTTTAGAAGCCACCATCCCGTGCACGTGGGGGGAATGCCCCCCATTTGCCCTATAGTTGCACATTTTATAATTTACCTAAAAAAAAAGCCCTCCCCTGTTTTTAATCCTGACTACGCGCCTGCACCATCCATACGGCAGTGACAGTCAAATCTCACAATCAAATGGGTATTAATGCGTCTTTATCATATATGAAATAATAACAAATTACCATTCATGTGTCTAAAAACAATTTGAAAATGTCTGATTTGAAAAAAAAATTTTCTGTCCTATGTACCAATCGCAAATACCTCACTTTCATTTCCCTCACGATAAAGGAAAATGACGGATCAATATTAATAGAAATGGTGTTTTTTTGAGTTAATTGTTTTCTGTTCGCTGTCTGCAACTGTCTGTCACTGACAGGGTACATAATTTTGGAGTGTCTTGTTAAGAAGCCAGATCTACCCTAGACATCGTATGAAAACAATATTCACTTGGCTTTATTTTTTGGAAATCCTCCAAGCTTAATATATCATATAAACATATTGTACATCATACAGGTACTACCTTGTCTTAAATGCAGATTGGAAAGTAAATTATCAGAACAAAAATAGAGGGCTGAATAAAAATTTAGAAAATTATTACGACACGGATTTTTAAGGTTGTTTGTGTTTGAAACAAACAATGATAAACAATAAAAAAAAAGATAATAAAAACATGATTTCAGACATGAGTTGGATAAAAATTACGCTAGGAAAAGAGAAAGTTAAAAAACACATGTTCAGGTAAAAAAAAGATTTTGGTGAAATTGTGTAATGAGATAATCATAACATGGCCGAAGATAGCTGTCTCGAGAATTCCAAATATGCGTTTTCTACATAAACTCCATGTCTTCTTGCATAAACAATGTGAAACCGAACTTATCACCAACAAAATAGGACAAAACATGCTTGATATATACATTAAAAGAAGATAAATGATTCTGACAGCTTTGAGTAAACTGTCTTCCTCACGGGATTACGTTTTTTGCTATTGTGTTTTACAGTGTCTTCTAAAGATATCTACTTACTTTAGATATCAGAGATTTAAGTGATAATAAAAATGCTGTAATTATTTTAAAAGCCTTTTGAAAACTATACAAACAACCGATCGTAATTTATTGAACATTCCGGTCAATATTCAAATATTACATTCATACGAGAACACATTTGCTCCAAAACATACTTCATCGTTCGTCTTTCTGCAAACATCTAATCAATCAGTGTGACACATACTAGAACCGTATTTTGTTGAAACTCTTAACTTGGTATTATATTTAAATTTACCTAACTGGTATGTGTTTGAGCCACCAAATTTGTAATTTGTTGGTGTTTGAACCACTAAATGCGTTTTTTTAAACTGTCAAATCTGTATTTTGTTTGAGCTACCAAATGTATATATTGTGTGAACTAGCAGATTTATTATGCTAAGCCTAGCCAATATCCGTTGTGCCCTCGTTGAACTTTATTTCCTGTTATCTATTGATCTGACATCTTTAGCCCGAGTCACTCTGTCACATTTGATGGGCCATCTTTTAGATTGACATTCATTTGAAAAAAAACTTCCTAGACTTCGTTGGTGTGATAAGCTCATTTTGTCGTTGAAACATTCAGATTAAAAAAAAATATGTTGGTATAATCTTTTTTTCTAAATGAATTAAAACGCTTATTTGATCAAATTCTCCTATTTTTGAATTATGAATAGATACTACAATATTGTAAGCACTATGTTGTCACTATGAGTATTGTTTAGTACGTGATATGGAAGGATACAAACATGCGTTTTATATAGTGTTAGTGGCTTAGTACCCGGTTTTAACCGGGAAGGATACACAAAGAAAGCACGAACACGCTGATTTGTGTACGACCATGTAGACCTATCTCCCCCCTCCCGCTATGCGCAAATATGCATTTTAAAAAAAGAAAGGTGTTCACGTTACACCTTTAAGTGTAATAATTAATACATCAATATTACTTTTATTGGTATCCAATCATACGAGTCGACTCTTAGAGGAGTTTGTCATATGAATAAAGTCGCCTCTTTCTATAATGGTCGTTTCAAAGGATAAAATACGACATAGAACTCACAACAAATGTGATCCCTTAATCAAATCGTTGCTTAACATTTCATTCATACTTATGATATATTGACAAGACTGTGTTATATGAATCTATGAATAAACTTACTAAATGCTGTAGCTTTTTCATACATCAGACACATTAGTACTATGAAGGTTTGGGATATTGCAGATACCATCGTCACATACTTAGTGCAGACTTCGAGAAGCAATCATCCATGTTCCAAGTGTTCTCATGTTAAAAAATATAGATCCGTTTCTTTCCATCATTATCTGTGGACAAAATATAAAATAATTTAGTTTATTGAGAATACAAGATATGTTGTATTTCCTTTTACTGTTGTTACTTCAATCTTTTTGTTAATAATTTTATTCAATTTTCTTGGAGAGCTAAAAGTGTAGTCTGGGAGCTATAAACTGTCAACAAAATGAAAAGTAGTATGGATTTACTCAGTTATCCTGTTAAAATCAAGACTAGAAAAGACTCAGACACTATTTTCCGATACTAAAATAACTTGTTTTCCACAATAATATTAAAAAATAGTGATAAACTCCTGTTTGTCATTGTAAAAATGTCAAGAAAAATATATCTTAATGTGTCTTCTAACTATTTCAATACGGTCTAAGGTTATATCTAAGGTAATTATATTCCTGTCATCAATATTAATATAAGGTTCAGATCAGGCACATCGTCATTAGAATTCTTAAATATTTTTTGGGGGGCAGCATGGCCGAGTGGTCTACGCAGACGAGTTCGAACTCGATCACGTGATCTCAAGAGACTATCTTGACAAAAGGTGTCGTGGGTTTGACTCGCTCGGTAGGTTACTGATTTTCAACAGTGAAAATATATGAGAGCCATGGTGTGATGTGGTCTGTGCTTACACATGTACCCCTAGATCCATGATAGGCAGGATCAAGCACATAGTCCCATCGGAGACGGACGATAAACCGGAGCCCCGTGTGAAAGCACGCTAAAGA
>JAUUEB010470357.1:0-11659 GCA_032362205.1 Clione limacina | reverse complement strand
AAAATAGCATTCATTTATTGATGAAATGGTAAAAAACAGCACAAAATATGGCAAAAATGGGTATTTTTTTTAAAATTCGTGAAAAAATAGTAAAAATTGATAAAACCAAAAAGTATTTAAAATCTTTCGCAGAAATTGGTTCTAGTTTGCCGCTATATATTTGGATAGTTTGTACAACACCCGAGCTGGTCTTTGGAGGGGGGGACAAAGGTATCGAAACGCCCTGTACTCGCCTACCATCTGAGAGGTATGGGGTCCGAGCCCTCGCGTTGCCACAAGTCATTTTCGGTAATACCTTGGGAAAGTATTATCACCCTATTTCCCACTTGGCGCTGGCCTACTGTGACATGCAATGACCCAAAAAATCATTGTAGAAAAAAGTGCCCTCAAGGGACATAAAAAACTTTTGGTGAAATAAATTTAATTTAATTTATTAGATGTGGTGGTATTGGGGAGAAGTTGTTTGTCGTGCACACACATATACTTTTAATGTTCAGACGTAGCAAAGATTTCTTTATATCTTATAAGATAAAATTGCTTTATTTCATCAATGATGCTACTGCTCATTCCGTACTCATAAAAACATTAGAAATCTGAAAGTGATAAAAAGAATTTGCCTCTTTTAGGATTTGTCATTCAAGTAGCATCAATCAGCTTAGTGTGACTGCAGCTTAGCAAAAGGATCCCAGAGTTGACACCTTAAGTCTTATTATAGAAAAAAGCATAGTGCCTTTGTGTTACTATTGATTGTTTTCAGAACACAAGGCTTGTATGGTTAGTTTCCTGAATCACAGGCTCACAGTGATGGTGTTCTACAGATATTCTCACTTATTTTTTATGATATTGAAATGATTGTTGAGTCTTTTAGAAAACTTGTTTAACAATTAATGGCTGATTTGTGAATGGAGACATTTATTCCAACAAGTAAAAATAAGATATTGTCTAGCTATTTGATCGGACAATCATCTCAAAGGCAAAAAAAGAACATGTCTAATTCAGAGAACTCAAACAAGGTAACATTGATCATGATGTGTTGAATAAAGTCCATTTTTAAGAATTATATCTTTGATGCTATTTTGCAGAGCTATGTAATGTAATAGTAAAATATGAATCCTACACATATTGTTCACTGAATTTTTCTTTTCTCTGTTTCCCTTATTTATCATAGTGTTTAATGTACCATCTTTGTACATGCCTCTTTGGAAGGAAATGTTATGCTCAGAAACAAGAAGTTTAAATAAACCCTATTCTGAACACTAATGTCTAAGACAAATTAAATGATTATTTAAAATAAATTCAAACACATCAGCCCTTCACATAGAAATATAGCTTTGCTGATGTTAAACTGTAAGAAAAATATTATCTTGCAAAAAGAAATTAAACAAAAATTATAACACAGTTTGAATGTTGCATCCCTATTTCCCATTCTATCTACATGCTGCAGAGATATAGACATGGAAAACTTAAAAAATCCTGTTCAAGTCAGAAATATGCCTACATATTTCTTGGCTGGTCTATTTTTTTTGCTATCTAAACATAGAAAAGCATAAAAACATATAGTTGCCATATTTTATTAATATCGATAGATGATTAGATGATTCTTATGTTTTTGTTTTAAGAAAAGGATATGAATTCAATGATAATAAACAATTTTGTTCTGTTGCCTGTTAGGTTCTGCGCTATTCTCAGTCAGACTGGAACAAAATAAAGCAAGAGTTGGAACTCAACTTTCAAACAACTCTTCTTAACAAAGAACGTGACTGGAGTCTCTTACTTGGTGACCGAGATAAGAAACTGTCTACCTTGGAAGATGTCAATCGTAAACTCAAACATACAAATGAGGATATGAGGTACGTTGTATTCTATTGTCTTCATATTGAATTGTTGTATTTTAAAGTCAAAAGATTTCTGTGAATGTAGACCATGTGAGAGAAGTCTACTATATATAATGTATTATAATTATTATATTATGTTGATTTTTATTCATTTCCCTCTAAGAAGATTAAAATGTAATTTTAATTTTAATGATTGATAAACTGTTTTACATGTATTTTTTTTTTTAAGCTTGTTGTATGACATATGGCTGCTGTCAAGTAAAAAAGATGTCAAAATAAAAATCTTTTATTGGTGTAATGGCGAACCTGATAACAGTTCATATAGTAATTTTTATACAATTTTAAATCTTTATATTTTGATTTATACTGAGCTTCTATTCAATGAAGTAATATTTTAGTGTTAATTTCCCCCCCCCTCTTTTTTGTCACAGAATGGTTGTTGCTGAATTTGAAAAAACTATTTCACAGATGCAAGGTCAGTATAACTCATTGTTTTTTCAGTTTCTCGCCTCATTTTGATTTTTTATACTTTTATTATCAGATTGATAAATAAGTTACAGGTGCATACACATTTATTTTTTTGGTAACAAAATATTACTTTCTTTAGTCTGAAAAAAAGGAATGATATTTTTTTTAACGCTTAAATTCAAGTATGATGATTTAAAGCACTGCTGAATCTTCATGAGGTTTGATAATGTCTTCCAAGGCCAAGTGACTGATACAGATGATGAATGTTCTGTTTTGCGCATATGAAGTAATTTATGTTAGTTGTCTTAAGAGTGACATTTTATCTAAATTCTTTAAATACCTTATTCTTTTTGCCACCTTGGTACAGTTCTATGAATGACCTAAAAAAGTGTTTTTTTCCAATATACAGCTGAAAAGGAAAATACACGAACAGACTCCGGTAAAACTCTTCAGTCAATGGAAAATGAAAGAGATCAGGTTAGTGGGTCTTTTAAATTTTTCACTGATGTGATGCATCTCTTTTAGATGAGGCTCTAGTCCCAAATTTATTTCAATAATTATGATACCAAATCAAAATTCTGTGTTTGATACATTTATGTTATTTTACCCCAATTCTTACTCAATAATAAAGTTCATTGCAAACATCAATGTCAACAATATTTTGTGGGGTTGATTTCTGTACTCCACTTATTTACTTTAACTTGACTATGTTTTTTTTTGTAAATTATTCATATTAAGGGATTGCATACCGACATGTGATCATTCCAAAGCGAACGAAACAAACAATTTTGGTTAGTCTTACGCCATCTTTCACAATGTCATCTTTTTTAAAAGTACATTTAATATCCTTTTTAGAAAATAATTAACTTCAGTAAGTTTTGCTAAATATATTGATTGTTGGTGCTGATATCAGATCAGTCAACAACAGCTGAGTGTGACTTAGGGTGTTGTTGTGATCTGTGATATCTTTTTAATTTTGACAATTCATACTTAAATCTTGGAATCAACTATTTTATTTGCACAAAGAAACTTTTAGATATTGTCACATTTGTTGTTTGATTTCTTCCTTTTCATTGAGATGGCTTTCAATTTGATTACAGGCTCTTGAAGATCTCTCATCTGTGGAGACAGCTTTTTCAGATTTGCACAGACGTTATGAAAAAAGTAAAACTATCATTGAAGGATTTAAGCGAGTAAGTAATGCTGAGTTTGACATTGTATGGCTTCGTTATTATTATTATGATATTGCTTTATATTGGTATAAACGTGAAAAATGAAAATAAGAAATTTTAGATATTTAATTTTGAAATTCCTTTTCTATACTTCTGATTTTATAAACATGTGGGTGAGTACTGTAAAAAGCATTTTGTTTGCAAGCGATTTTTTTGTGAATCCACAACATTAATTTTGGCAAGGTACTTATTTTTTGCAAATCACGACTGAACTTTAAAAAAATAATTTCTTTTCACTAGATCATCTAGAAGTACAGTTGAACTTGCTCTAGGAGGCCAATGATTATCAGCAGCCAAATTGGCCGCCTACTGCAAGTGGTCTCTTACAGCAAGTTGACTTTTAAAGAATCTTATAGAGAATAAAATTTAATGGTCAAGCTCAAAGGTGGCCTCTAACCACAGGTGGCTGCTGAACAAGTTCAACTGTAGTAGTTTCCTTCTTGTCTCAGTATTTTACTAAGGAGACATCAATTAACTCTCAACGCTTGTCCTGGGATCCACTATAATTTCTCGAAATACCCGTCTTTTTTTTAGTACAATCAAAATGTGCTACACATACGCAGATTGTGTGCCTTCAATTTAAGAAACACAGAAGACTTTGGTAACATTTCACAATGGATTTTTTTTCAAATTGCCTCTGTTCTTGCAAATTTTGCTCAAAATAAAAGTTTTCATATTTTTTCCTTCTTTTAGTATGTGTGCATGTGTGTGTGTGCTTTTACTATAAGTTTTGCTTATCAAAATTGTGGACACTTTTTAAGAGAGGAAATGTTGTGACTTATTTTCAAGATTTTGAAATTAGCAAAATTATCCTCCTGAAAAAAGTCTTTTGATATATATTTTTATAGTATTTGCCTCTATTTCTTACTCACAGAACATGATTTTGATTTAGGGGATAACTAAAAATCCTGTGATATATTCCATAAAGATACAATAATAACTATGTATAATTTGGTGTGTTTTAGAATGAGGAACAACTCAAAAATTGTGTTGCTGACTTGCAAGAGAAAGTGAAGAGATCAGATGTCAAGTTACAGTCCCTGAGGGCACAGGCAGAGGAAAAGTTAGACAGGTTGGTCAAACAAAAAGTTTTCTTTAAGATACTATTGGTACCAGTTCAGATATTTATTGGGTGTCCTCTAGTAATATGTCATTGCTGGAACTAACTCAAAGTCATTAATCATCTTTATCTTACAATGAGACATCTGTCGTTCTGTATACATGTGTTCTAGTGCTCATCCATATTGTGAAACATCAAATTAGAAACATTAAAAGTATAAATGGCCAAGGCCACGGGAGAACAGGCACCCAGTGAGTTTGTATCTATGGGCAACATCATCCATTTTCATCACTAGTAGCAGGCTGGACACTTAAAAGATAATTGATAGAATATGTAATCAAACATTTGGCCATCAGTGCACCGCCATCAATTTTTTTAAATGTTATTTCCTATATACACGTTATGACATTGTTAATATTATCATTATCCTACATCATCTTCCCCCTAACTGAAGACATTTTAGTTAGATCTAAATTGAACGGGTCAATTCTTACTGTAGACTGAATTTTTACACACTCCTTTTTTGCATTAAAACTTTGGTGCTTCCCTTCGCCCAGAGGGCAGTCGCTTTCCGTCTTTATAAGGTACTCTTTATGTAGACTGTTAGAGTGCTACTGTTTCTAGGTAGGACTTTTGAATTTTGCCTGGATGGCGTCTATGTCGAGTTCTCTTCTTTTGATTTTTAACCACCACAGCATCTTTTGCTTGCACAAAATGCCCAAAATAAATACCTACGTTTTATTGTCCCTCTACTGATAGGACTAGGTGCTTGATCCTGTCTTCAAAGTAGGATCAAGAGGTACATTCAGGGCCGGATTAACCTAGGGTGTGGCCCCTTGACCACCCCTACCAACTTTATCCCACCCCCTCCTATTCAATGTAACCCGGTTTCCTTAGAAAAAAATCCACAATAACTAGTATCAACAGCACAAGAGTAATGTAACACAAGTGATATTGTGGGCAATTTTTAAAAATTGAAAGGTAAATGTTGCAATTTAGAGATATGTCAAGGGAAGTCTTGGAAAAATGAAAATGTAAGCACAATGGTGCATCTTACAGCTATATTAAGGGGGTCTGGGTATAAATTAAAGCTAAAAGGTGCATTTTAGTGCTTTGTTAGGGGGGGGGGGGGGTGTTGGGGAAAATGGTTCAATTAATAAATATGTTAAGGGGGGTCTGGGTAAAAAAATGGAATCTGAATGGTGAATATTAGACCTATGTTAACGGAGGTCTGGGGAAAAATTGAATAATGAAAGCTAAATGGTGCATCTTAGTGCTTTGTTAGGGGGCGGGAGCTAGGGAAAATGGTGCATTTAAGAATTATCTTAAGGGGGGAATTTAAAAATAGAAGCTAAATCGTGCATTTTAGACCAATGTTAAGGGGGACTGGGGGAAAATTTAAGCTAAATGGTGAATTCCAGAGCCAGGTGAAGGGGGTCTGGGGGAAATTTTGAAAAATGGAACCTTAATGCATTTTAGAGCAATGTTAAAGGGAACCTGGAAAAAAATTGACAATTTCTTTCTTTCTAAAAAAAAGCTCCTAGATGGGGCCTCTAGGCTTGAGCCTAATAAGCCTATGGGTTAATCCGGCCCTGGAGCTACATGCAATCACTGATAATTAAATCTATATTGCATAAGTGTTAAGTACTGAAACCACATACCACAATGGCCACCTTCTACAAACATCCAACAGCCAGCTCTAAAGCCTGTCGATTTAACCACCTGGCCATTGTGTCCCTGTGTGTCTAAAAATATTTTAAAGTAATTTATTGAATCCTTTTAGTTTTTTTTAATCTTATCTGTACCTACTTGGATTTATCCATTCTGAATCTGTTCAGCAGGTTTTATTTTGCCTTCCCTTAATCTAGTTCTAAGTCATGAAGCTCTGTAATGTTACTGCAGTATTTCATACATTATGATTCAAGTCATTATAATTATTCCCACTATGATTCTATTCCAGAGCAAATGAAGACATTGAGCAAATAAAGAAATCATCAAGACAAGATATCGTAAGATTAGAAGCTGCTGTGAAGAAAACAGATCTACGCATAGCTGGCCTAGAGGAGAGTTTACAGCGAAAAGTAAGATAAATTTTGAACTACTGTGCAAATTTCTTATTTTATGGTGTGATATTGAGTTCATTGTATGCAATTGCATCTGATTAAGTACCATTTTTGCTTTAAGTCATAAGGTAAAAGGGCCTCCTTTTTCTCTATAAGATAAGATTCTTTTAACTTTCATCCTGTGAAAGTTTTTGCTACCAAAGCAGATTGTCATACATTGAATTGTTGGTGAAATTC
This sequence comes from Clione limacina, assembly GCA_032362205.1. NCBI lineage: Eukaryota > Metazoa > Mollusca > Gastropoda > Pteropoda > Clionidae > Clione > Clione limacina. The sequence goes on along the minus strand of JAUUEB010470357.1, from coordinate 4,764 downwards.
TCATGTCTGAGACAACTTTACAAGAAGAAGAATATTGAACCATTAAAAACTTCCTATGCTTTATGTATTTTTCAATGAATATAAATAGTAGTCACTTTCCTTTTATTAATACTCTCTCTATTTTTTCTACTTTCAGGAGAAAGAGAATCAAGAATTAACTGCTATTTGTGATGAATTGATATCCAAAGTTGGGTCCTAGCTGATTGGTGTGATAAGTGTTAATGAATGATTTGACAGTACACATACAGTCTGACCTCTGACCTCACTCCTCTACTGACCTCAGGTGCTATATGAATGATTCATCATGACTTTGATAACATGGGAAAATTATCATTGATGAGTTAGAGGAGTGCGCTAGAAGTATAACAATTTGTGTGGTGACTGCTTCATTTTCTGAGAAACCAGTGCCAGAAAGTGGTTTTGCATCATGTAGGCTGTATGCCAAGAAGGAAAAGAAATATCATTAACAGATGATTGTTGCACTTCTGGCCAGGAATTAATGATTGTCCGAGCTTGGCTCTGAATATCAAGAACACAACTTAGTGGATTATGCTGCAGATGAACTCCTTACAAGCGTAAGGAGAATAATCTCCCTGTGAAAATCAAGGATCTGTGACTATATGATGGTCACATATACCAGTGGCAGATTGTTGGTTGTGGAAGTTGTTAATGTCTGTGATTATGTTATACACAAGACAACATTTCAAGATTCAAGTGATATTAAAGATGTTTGTACAAGACACACATTCTGAATGTGTTAATTGTACTCATTACTAAGGCAAATATTGTCTTATTATATGACCTGATCTATTGTTTTTGAGAAAGGGGGTCTGGATATCTTCTTCCGTTGCGGCCGTAACTTCAGGGATAAAATAGGATGATGTCTCAAATACCAAGTATGGTATGTCTAACCAGGGAGTGTAATCGAGGTTTTGTTTGGTACCTTAATTGCGATAACTGATGACATTTTAAAGCGGTTAAGAACTAGTCTAGTGGGATAACTGACTAGAAATTGGAGGAAAAAATTCAGGGCAATATTTGTACACTGTGCCATGTTTGTGAAGCGAACAGCGCAGATTTTCTTATTGTCTCAAGTCAAGGTCAATTGACAAGGACTGACAGTTGTCATTTCATCATTATTCTCCTATTATACCAACTCGTGCAAAAGCCGGCAAATAATTGTCACTTCAAAGGGTGATATATTCTAAAACAATGATGTTCAAAGTTCAAGTTCAAATTGTTTATTAGGCTATGAGCCAAAAATGATACATTTGTATGTATGTACTACATTCAATATGGAAAACAAATAAAGTAAAAACGACACACAAAAATATCACTTTTTAAAAATAACCAATCACATCTTGATGACAAGCACAGTCCTGTAACCAATAGTATAATAATGCCCACCACAATAGTGTTTATATGAAACATATTCAAAGATAAATCGGTTAAAAATGAATTAGATGCATTAACTGTCAAAACAAAGGAAGCCAAGAAATAAAACTAAATGACTTTATTTATTATTTTTTTGTAGGGGTCATGAAGTGTCTTGTAAGAAAAGATAAATCAGTTATAAAGATAGAATGCAATAGATTTAAGACAGACAAAAACTGTGCACAGATGATTAAAGACTTTCATAAAGTGAATAAACTTATGGGATGAGACACTATGAATGTCACACACCACAAGATTTATATTCCCATTCAAATTATTTCAAGTTAAGGTTATTATACTTTTCATATGTTATAAGTTATCACTTTATAGGCAAAACTAAGTAATCACCCAACTTAAATGTAAATACTTAACTACATTTGTTTGTATAGTCTAGTGTTGTTAACAGGATAATTACCATGTTGTTATTTGTGTCCATTATTTGTGACCATCATTAGAGATCAATTTGCTTTTAATTTAAGTCAAAGATTGTCTTACAGTTCAAGTTTTATAGATACTTGTTTTTATCATTAAAATTGAATAAATTGTACACCCTCTCATTTTTAGTGAAGCTGTAAATCAACAAGAAGTTCTTGACAAATGTGTGTTCATTTAAAGTGGTTTGTACTACAAATTGTGTTATCACATTAGTTTACTGAAAGATAAATGAATTTTACTTAAAATAATGCTTTTCTTTATCTTAAGGTTTTTAATCTAAGAACATTTTTTTAAAACTGCACTGTCACATCTTCACAACAGCTGACAACACATTTTTATGAGGACATATTAGATGGTATAACTGCTCCAATTCTCATTGGGCTTGAGCAATTTAGATCTACTTAGGGATTTTTTTAATCGAGGATTCTTCTTAATATGTCACTGTCTTTTTCTCTTTATTTGCTTTGTGTATTCACAGTTTAGCTCTTAATTATCTTCTGTCTTATTACAGGAATAGGACAGATTTATGAACACTGTAGATGCTGTTTATATAGAATCGGGGACAACTTTTTTATGAAAAGTTGGAAGAGATTTACAAATCAATGCAATAATATCCCATTCTAGTTGTCATTATTTTAAATTCATCGTTTGCTGAGAATGTATCCTTAGTCTTATCATATGAACTTGGTAGAGAGGAAGAAGTTTGAATGTTTGCCTGAATGATGACAATTTCAGGTTGTTTGATATTTTGCTACTGATTAAAGCGTCTGAATATGATTATTTTTTACAAGTGTCCATGGCAAATATTTGCCTGCCTGTGTGCCTTTCATTGATGAGCTTAACACTGAATTCATCTTTTTTATTGGCTTATCTTTATTCATGTAAAGAATGAGGAATGGTGTATGTTTCTTCAGACATGTTGCTATATTACAATGGGAAGAATCTTGTCTGCCTGACATGCCTGCCATTTCTTAAATGTTTTAATATGTTTTACAAACGCATCATTTCATACTTTCTAAGTGTTAGCTCCCCTTCATTTGGTTAAAGCTTAGCTGTTATTATTTTTTTTCAATTCTCAAAATTGTTAAATGAGCTGCTTGTCTTTTCTGAGATTAATCAAGGAATATATTACAGCATTAAACCAGAGAATCTAAGGACTGATCCATGGTCTTTAACTTGAGAGTCTAGTATGGTTTTTGACATTTGTTTTGATTTGATACATTGTATCACATTATTTTCTTGAAACTATCATTTTGGTGAAAATCAGTTGCATTTGTCAGTGTAGTAACTTTGTATCACATATTAACAAGCCTTTAAAAACTTCCAACCCTAACCACAGAGTAATAGATTTACCATGTACGTATACCTAACATTATATCATGACAAGTATGTGTGAGAAATGGTGGATGGTTTATAGACATTATTTACTCTTATTTTTTTTAATGATTTTGAAAGTGATGACAATATTGAGTAGTTTGCTGCTTACTAAAAACTTCGTTGACACAGCAAACATACAGGATCTGATATTCATTGATTTGCTGAATGTGTTTCTTTGAGATGATTTTACACCTTATTAAGTCTTTCATATCGGTGTTATTGTTTTCTTTTAGGTCTATAAGATATTATGTATTGGTAAAATGTGTTCCATTGTTTTTTTTTGGGCCCCCCCCCCCCCCAACACTGCTTTTTTCCTTCCGTAGAATGTTATCCTTGTGGATCACAAAGTATGAATGAGATTTGTTTTCATAATAGTACACATTGAGTGACATCTCCAAGGAGGGCAAATCAAAACAGATTTCTGAGCAGCCAGCTGAAATTATACAGTTGAAACCTCTTACATCAAAATAACATAAATTGAAAATCTGCTTCATTCAAAACAAAAGTTAACACTACTCTAAATCTATACCTCTTCATATCAATAAATATAATCTTTTATATTGAAAATTGCTTTTTATAAATCTTCTTGGTTCCCAAACATTTTGATTTCATGTTTGTTTTTTTACTGTAGCTCTGATTTCTGATGTAATAAATACTCAAAGCTGAACTCAGAAAACCTATTTATTTCTAGATACAAGGCCTCTCCAGGGGCTCAGGTTTAATAGTCAACACTAAATTGTAAGATTTTAAAAGAGTTCTGTTACCCTCGAAGTCAGACAGGGATGAACATTTCAATTTTCAACCTTTTTCCCTTTGTATTGATCCTACATCTGGAATTTCATTTTTGTTCATGAACAGTTTTCAACCCTGATGACTTATATTGTTTCCAGTAAAATTGGATGGGTAATGAAAGCCTGGAAGAGCCCAATGTCCTTTGTTTGCTATGTTTGTAATTTATTTTATTTGTTGAGATTATAGTATAGTACGCGCAAATGTTTAATACACTGAATAAATAAAATTTATTGATGAAAAGGGGTTTTATTTTGTTCATTTTGTTCATTTTGTGAACCATGAATGATTTTCCATGTGAATGTGCCATCACCACATTCAGTCAATTACACTTGAGTATAAGTCGCCAGGCAGATCGGCACAACTGTCATCAAGGGAAATATGCATCGGCATGGTAACTATGACATGCTTGTATTTCAAGCGTGGTTGCTTCCCTTGTCTTCTGCAATTGTTAAACTGACCCAAATAATCAATATGCTTTTTATACATTGACCAAAACCATCCTTGCCCTTGCTTGTCCGCACTGCACTTTGAACTTCCGGCGTAATGCTTACTGCAATGCAACTTTTTAAACTGCTATATCATATACAGTAGAATCCCTCTATTACGTCCACCTCTATTACGGCCATTCGCCAGTTAAGGCCAAAAAAACAATCCCCGATCTTTTTCCTTCTTAAACTCTGTTATTAATTTCCCTCTATTACGGCCATCCGCCAGATACGGCCATTC
>JAUUEB010470346.1:0-11659 GCA_032362205.1 Clione limacina | reverse complement strand
AAATTTTGTCCATTTCGCGGTCATCGCTTTAAGAATTTCCAATGTTGTCCCTCCATTTCAAAATCCTGGCTATTCGCCTGATTATTACTCCCTCAGGTCAAAAATTACTCTGAAAGTCTCTTGGTGTTACACTTTCGGTCCTCTGGAGGTTGGCATGTCTGCTTAAAAAGACAATAAAAAAAAAAAGGAAGACCTATTCTTTATAACCGTGCTATATGGAAACATATATCCACATTGTTGAAATTAAATCTGATAAATGTGTTTTATTTCGTTTCAGATCTTGGATGAAGAAGCTGAGGTGTTTGTTGTTAAGATGTGGAGACTTCTTGTTTATGAAACAGAGGCCAAAAAACTCGGACTGGTCAAGTGATGTCTGATTGATATACCAGCATCGACTATCTTATCATTGATGAGCCAAAGTCCTATCAAGACTCTATTAATGATTTAATGATCATCACACACAAACAGCAATTTAATGAAAGATAAACAGTGATCAAAGTTAAGTATCTATGATGATGATGACAACACTGATCTGAGAGAATACATGTAGGAAGTTATCAACACATTACCTGGGTGACTCAGACCGACCAATAAAGAGAACAATGTGAAAAGTTGCAAAAAATCCTTTTGATGTTTTCATTACATGTGGCTTGATGTGCTGTGATCTGATCTCATGTGTTGTTTAACGTTGAAGACCCTGTACCTGGGTGTCAGTCACATGAGTTTTCTTTTGAATTTTTGTATTTATCAGTTCACAAAAGTAGGTAACTACTAGGTAATAAGTGCATGGTTTTATTTTTGGAATTGACAAGTTTAAGTTACATGTTATATAGGTTGAGGGTATCTGTGACATCGATTTTCTTATCTTTTTTTAGTTTAGATAAGTTTGAACATGATTTTGTATGATTCCATGCATGTTTGATGTTTTGGTATCAAAGTCTATAAGGATGTGAACATGACAGTGTCAACATAATCTTGCTAGGTCATAGTCATCCTGCTCGCTCCACAAAGTATTCTTGAATAGTATCAAGGAATTCAAATCCATTATGTCTCCTAGCTCAGACAGTGGTAAATGCAGGGTGTTTGTGACTGTTCTATAAGTGTAAGGAATTGATTGCAGTCGTGACATGAATATTAAAATGCAAAGCAAACTTAGGAAGAATGAATAAATGGTGTGTAAGACAACATTATTAGTGAGATTGCTTCTGAAAGTATGTTACCAAGTTGTTTTGTCTGATCAATTATTTGTATGTAGATAATATTGAGTTGTTAATATTGAAATAGTACAGACTTTATCAAAGATTCCAATTTGTTGCCAAATTACTTGAGATGAAGAATATATTATGTTAATGTAAGATGATGTGAGTATCCTGCAGCAACGAGTGCTTCTAACAAGATCACTTGCATTCACATTATTTTGGAATTAAACACATGAAACAAAATTTTGTTTTTGGAATTTTTGGTTGATTGGTCTGTGACTGAGAAGATTGACAAGTCTAGTCTTAACTTAAGTAATATATCTTTTTTAATATGCAAATTGAATTGCTGTGAAATCTATATTTTGTTAGCACCATCCACTACACTTGTGTAGAAGTTTCTAATGTCCTTGTAGTTAACCTCAAAATCAAGGGAAGTTATTATTGATGCTAATTTCCCTTGATGACAGTTGTGTGGAACTTTTTCCCTATCCCCCATGACATAAACTTAATCTTAAATATTTTCTTTTTTTTTGTGTTTAAGCTCCTTCACACTAGAAATTTACACCAGCTTACTTTTCAAGTTCTAGTGTAGAAATGTACAATTCTCGAGAATTGAATCAAGTCTTGAACAAGGAAATCAGATCATCATCATATACATATTTTCAGACTATTAGCCCTCATCTCATTATTAGGGCTATAGACCATGTGGATTAAAGTTGAACCAGCAGAGCCTTGAACCATGGACCTCAAAGGAATGAAAAGTTGGATAAATCAACCACTGCACCAAATACACACCAGTTTACATCTTATTTTCTTTGATTAAACCTAGAAATGACTGGCTATAATGTAGCAGTTTGTCAACCCAAACTGAATGTCCAAGTGTTAAAATGATGAATGTAAGACAGGTAAATCAGGCCAACAATATTTATTTATTTCTCTCGTTATATGCCACATTATTACAATTGACATAAGTAATCATTGTATCACATCACTGCATTGCCATTTTAAACATGAGAAAATTCATTTTGGAGGATTTGTCATAGACCGTTCTCAACTGTGGGGGGCTTTCATAATGATATACAGAGGACCTTGAGTATGAGCTCAGATTTGATGAATGTATTGGAAATACAGTAAATAACGGTTAAACCAAAATCCAAAGGACCTTTCTTTTGCATTCGGTTTAAACAAAGTTTTAGAGTAAAATGTGTATGCAGATTTCAGCAAATAAATAGGGGAAAACTAAAATAACTTGTTCCTACGACTGTTGCAAAGTCATCACTAGTTTGTGAATGTTCTTTGGTACCACTTTGACGCACACTGCTTTTGTGACCATGACTGCAGATACCTGGCAAGTTGGCAGCACTGCTACAGTAAATTTGATACTGAGAGAAAGTAAATTTTATTTTATTTGTTTTCTAGCCTGCTATATCAATCATTAAATGTGTGAAATGAATGCCCACACTTGAGAAAGTAAATTTCAGGCTCTGCCACAATAAATATTTTGAAATCTGCAGTCATGTTTGTGGCCACGTTAGATCCTCCTAGTGCTTTAAAAGGAAGATAATTCGCCATGGTACTTTTTTGATAAGATGATCCTGTAAAAGCTTGAAAAATAGTGATTATTTGGAGAATATTCTTATTTACTTCTGTTAAAGAGAGAAGCATTTTGGTTTTTGGAAGATTTAATTAATGAAGAAAAACATCAGGACTTTCAAATTCTCTCATTATTGATAGTTTGGGTTTAACCTTTGCTTACTGCACCAAAAATCTCCAACTGCATCTTAACTGAGGTTGAAATTCTTTGAAGTTGGGCCATGTCCGTTTCTGATATGCAATAAAAGCAAATTCATCCCCAATGAGGCCACCTGATGCAGTGTGCTTTGCCCTGCTTCTATTCCCACCCTGCTTCAAAAGCAGTACAGACTTCTGTGACGGGGACTGAAGTGCCACACTTGAGAAGTGTGTTCTATTCAAGTCAATAGTCTGCCTTCATTCTATCACAAGATATATTCTAGCTTCTGTAGTTGATAACACTTTCTTTTTGAAAGATAGATTTATGATTGCAAATAATGTTAACAAAGAAATTGATTACTACAATCTCACACAAAAAAAAGATTATAAAAAAATGTCTTGTCCCTTTTCAATGATAAAAGTGATTGAAAAGGAAACCCTTTAGTGTTTGTGTTAGGAATTTTACAGAAAATTACTTAGCTTGAAAAGAACCATGTAGGAAAGCTTCATTTCTGCAAGTAGTTTTGCTTGAAGGTCAATGGGCAGAACCAAACATTGCCTTAAATGCTTCATATGAATATGAGTTGATACTGTTGTTTTATAAAGGGAACTGTTTTCTAACAATTAACAAACTGAACGATAGATACCTTTGTGACAGGAAAATAATGTTATATTTTAATTTACTTATATTTTTGTTAAGGGAAGTCACAGAACCATTGCCTTTTAATGCTTCATAATAGTTGATATTGCTGTTTAAAAGATGAAACTGTTTTCTAACAAACTGAACAAAAGATGCCTTTGTGTCAGGAAAATAATGTTACATTTTAATGTACTCAGATCTAACTTTAGGGAAATCAACGAGAAATTAAATAATAATAGATCACTAACTTAGTCGTCAGCAAATGTCTATGTCATTGAAAAACAACAAATAGTAAATTTCAGCCAGCAAGAAGTAGAATGCTATGAATTTTGTTTCTTTTCTGTTTATTATTAGTTTTTAAATTGTTCCAGGAATGTGTGTTGTTATCCTCCAAAGTCCTCACAACTTGTGTAATCAGAATTACAGAATCGACACTGACAGGCTGCAGCATCAAACACATCGTAGGTTGGGTTAGGATAGCCTGGGTCACAGTCAGATAACATCACTCTCCTCCACCTTGGACGACCTGCGTACGTGCACACTCTGTGGTTAGGAATCTTGTATGGTGTTTCATAATTGCCCAACTGTAGATATAGGTAGAAAGATATGAGTGAATTGTTATCATAACGTCAAAGCAACTACAGGTGAATTCACTTATAACAAATTCGCTTTTAACAAATTCTCAGATATAACGAACAAAGTAAAAACTACCTTAATATATCCCTCTTCGTATCATTAAAATATATTTCTTATATCGAACTACGATTTCAAAGACATCGCTTATAACGAACAAGAATTTAAGAAATGGTTGAGCAAAATCAAGAAAAATTAATCAGTTTGGTCAACCTGTATTTGAATTGTTTCCTGATAGGGCTAATGATGAACAGAAATATGACAAAAGTGTAAGCTGTTATGAAATATTTTCCTTTCCTTTGGCTGTTATACAATGATATAGATGGCTCTCATCAACCAAGAACTAAACAATCATCGTCGTCGTTGTCGTCACCAAAAGAATACGTTGATTGTTTTCAGGGCTGGCTTAAATAATTATCTACAAAGTTTTTCATACGAGAGAACGTGTATACAAACTGGAGAGGATTTGTTCTCGTCTAACGAGATGTTGAAAGCCATTGCTAAACTTAGAAAACCTGAGATAATTGACAGGCCTGTTATAAGTTTCAACGACCTTCAAAAGATCAAATCTGACACTGCCTTTAATGTCAATGATCCAACAGAATTGCAGCAGAAAGTCTTTTTTGATCTCCAGTTTTATTTCGTACGAGGTGGAAGGGAAGGAATTAGATGTTTATCCAAGAACTCCTTTGTGGTTAAGAAAGATGAGAGGCAGATAGAATACATTCAAATGGTGTGTGAAGACTCTCAAAATATTTATGGTGACACAGCAAAAAATCGAATGTTTTCAACTGGTACGTCTACCTGTCCCGTTGAGTTATACAAGAAATTTGTATCCAAATTACATCCTCTTACACATGTTCTTTTTTGTAAAGCAAAAAAATCTAGATACTTCAACCCAATGAATGAAAATGTGTGGTATACAAGTAAGCCAATTGGAATAAATGGAATAGGACTTTTCATGAAAGCAATATCAAAAAGACTGCAATTGTCACAGATTTATACAAATTATTCAATAAGAAGAACCGATTCATGGAAACTGAAGCAGCAGTGAATTTTAAGAATGATGTGTCTGCCTTGCTACTACAGTTAATAAAGTGTTGATGAGGCAGCTGGTAGCAGAATTTTGATATTTCAAGGATGCAAGATCATTAAATCAGGGGGATGTTGATGAAGAAAAGGCAGAACACAGATTTCTTTGTTTTCTCTCCACTTCTGTTTGTGGACATTTATTGACGTTGTAACTATTATTTTGTTCTTGGACACAAACTCACCATCATTATCTCTATCTTTTCTTGTTGATTACATAAACTAAGTTAGTGACACAGCTGATAAGTGACTCTGTCTGTATATTAGTTGTCAACAGGTTACAGTATTTTCTCTTCGTATAATTTTGTATAATCTTGATGTTGAGTTGTCTTCTAAAAAGGCTAAGGATGAAGAGAATTATTTTCCTTTCAGAATGGCTGTTATACAATGATATGGATGGAAATTCTGGGCAGAGTCTATCATTAACCGAGAACTAAACAATGCCTGGAAATATTCTATACAGAAGCTAGGGCTAACAGTATTCAAAGCAGACACTTATTGTTATCACAGCTGTTGATATCTAGGTTTACTTCTGCTGATTAATTAATAACGCTCATTATAAACATAATGCTAAAAACTCTACTAAGATGTTATTTAACATTTTCCTTTCAGAATGGCTGTTACACAATCGCATGGATGGACATTTTGAGTCACTCAATAACCAAGAACTAAACAATGCATTGGAAATATTTTATACAGAGGCTAGGGCTAGAAATGGCCATCCGTATCCGAAGAATACGTTGATATGTATGAGGGCTGGTTTGAATAGATACCTGCAAAGTCTTCCATACAAGAGAACCTGTATCCTTAGAGGAGAGGATTTTTTCTCGTCTAACGAGATGTTCAAAGCCGTTGCTAAACTTAGAAAAACTGATGAAATTGAGAGGCCTGTGATGAGTTTGAATGACATTCAAAAGATCGAATCTGACACTGCCTTTAATGTCAATGACCCGACAGAATTACAGCAGAAAGTCTTTTTTGATCTACAGTTTTATCTTATACGAGCTGCTGGAAGGGAAGGAACACGATGTTTAACCAAGAACTCATTTGTGGTTAAGAAAGATGACAGGCAAAAAGAATACATTGAAATGGTGTGTGAAGACTCTCCAAACTCTGATTGTGACACACCAAAAAATCGGATGTATTCAACTGGTACATCTACATGTCCTGTTGAATTATACAAGAAATTTGTATCCAAATTACACCCTATTACTGATGTACTTTTTTGTAAAGCAATAAAATCAAGAGATTTCACCCCAATGAATGATGTATGGTATACAAAACAGCCAATTGGACATAATTCAATAGGCTTTTTCATGAGAAAGATATCAAAAAGACTGCAATTGTCACAGATTTATACAAATTACTCAATAAAGAAAATGAGATCATGGAAAATGAAGCAGCAGTGAAATTAATGTATGATGTACCTGCCTTGCAGCTACAGAAAACAAAATGGTATTGAGACAGCTGGTAGCAGAATTTTAATATTTCAAGGAGACAAGAGTGTTCATTAAATCAGGGGGATGTTGATGAAGAAAAGGCAGAACACAGATAGTGTGATGATTTCTTTGTTTTCTCTTCACTTGTGTTTGTGGACATTTATTGACGTTGTAACTATTATTTTGTTCTTGGGCACAAACTCACCATCATTATCTCTATCTTCTCTTGTTGATTACATAAACTAAGTTAATGACACAGCTGATAAGTGACTCTGTATTGTAGATGTCACCGGGTTACAGACAGACAGTCCTCTTCTTATTTTGTTGTATTATCTGAGATTTTGGGCTGTCTTCTCTGATTGCAAACAATAATTGTTTTCTCAATAATCCAAAGATAATTAAAGTTTATGCTGTTATCAATGAGTAAAGTGAATGGTAGATTTATTTATGGTTATCATTGCAAAATTAAAGGGACTAACTAAACTTTGGTTTTTGTTTTGACATAGTTTAACAAAAAATTAAAAGACTTTTGTTTTTGTTTATTGTGGTTTTTGGTTTTAGTTTGTTCTTCTGTATCTAGAAGTCAAAGTGTGTGTTAATTGTAGCTGTTCATAATTAGTTTTAATTATGATACGTATGATCAAGAGTCTATTACCAGAAAAAAACTAAGATGCTATTAAACATTTTACTTTCAGAATGGCTGTTACACAATAATATGGATGGAAGTTTCGAGTCGCTCAGTGACCAGGATCTAAACGAGGCCTGGGAAATATTTCAAACAGAGACTAGGGCTAAATATGGCCGACAGTGTTCGGAGAATTTTCTAATTTCTATCAGGTCTGCTCTGAATCAATACCTGCAAAGCCTTCCATACAAGACAGCCTGTATCCGAAGTGGGGAGGATTTTTCCTTAAAACCTAGAATGTTTAGAGAGGATTTTTCCTTATCACCAAGAATGTTGGAGAATGTTGTAAAACAAAGCAGACTGGAAAAACATGGCATGTCTGGAATTAGTTTGCAAGACCTCAAGAAGATCAAATCTGACACTGCCTTTAATGTCAATGACCCAACAGAGTTGCAGCAGAAAATATTTTTTGATCTACAGTTTCATTTTATAGGAGGTGGAAATGAAGAAACACGATGTTTAACCAAGAACTCATTTGTGGTTAAGAAAGATGATAGGCAAAAAGAATACATTGAAATGATGTGTGATGACTCTTCAAATGCTGAATTTGACATACCAAAAAAACGGATGTTTGCAACTGGTACCTCTACCTGTCCTGTTGAGTTATACAAAAAATATGTATCCAAATTACATCATCTTTCTGATGTACTTTTTTGTAAAGCAATACAATCTAGACAATTCAACCCAAAGTATGAAAATGTCTGGTATATAAGTAAGCCAATTGGAGTTATTGGAATAGGACTTTTCATGAAAACAATATCAAAAAGACTGCAATTGTCCCAGACTTATACAAATTATTCAATAAGAAGAACTGGTAAAACTGAAGCAGCAGTGAAATTTATGAATGATGTGCCTGCTCCTGCAGCTACAGAAATTAAGCTGGAAATGATATAGATGGTAGCAGAATTTGAATATTTCAAGGAAACAAGAGATTTCATTGAATCAGGTGGATGTTGATGAAGAAATGGCAGAACACAGATTTCTTTTTTTCTCTTCACTTGCGTTTGTGGACAAAATTATTTTGTTGTTGGCCACAAACTCACCATCCTTATTTCTATCTTCTCTTGTTGATTACATAAACTAAGTCAATGACAATACTGATAAATGACCCTGTATTGTAGATTTCACCAGGTTACAGACAGTTCTCTTCTTATTATGTTGTTGTATGATAGGAGATTTTGGACTGTCTTCCCTGATTAGACATCCCCCCTTTGGACAAGTCCAAGGGAATGTCTATTTGTGTTAGTACAAAAAACAATTGTGTTCACAAGAACGAAAAATCTAGGCCTACTTTATACAATTTATTGCTATTTTTTATTTTCTATGGTTATTATCTATTGTTGAAAGCAGTTTCATTAAAAACTATGTTCTTCATATTCTAAAAAGCCATCAAATAGAAGGGTCCCTAAATAGAAATACAATGACAAGTTTATGTTAGTTAATTACACAAGGGCCAAAAGTTAATATTCAGTTCTTGTTGCAAACTTTTAGACGGTAGCCGGGCCAAGCGGTCTAAGGCGTGGATCAAAGCACTAGTTTTCCTGGACATGGGTTTGAATCGCACCGCTGCGCTGCCATATTTTTGTCATCATTCAAATATTTTTTATAAAGTTGTTATATGTTTTAATCATCTTAGCATGGGGAAAATGTTAACGCTGAGGTATACAGTTTCGGGGGATTTGTACTAATATTATCATTTGCATATTATATTTATAAAAAATCTTTTAGAGTCCGGTTTGTACTGTATTTGAGAATGCCAGATTGATAATTTTTTTGGTAAACATTACAGAATCCAAGTGACTTAACTTTGGTTTTTTGTTTTGTCATAGTTTAGCTTTTTCAATGACAAAAAATGAAGATGACTTGTTTCTGTTTATTTTGGTTTTTGGTTTTTAGCTTGTTGCCCTGTATCTAAAAATCAAAGTCTGTGTTAATTGTATCTGTTCATAATAAGTTTTAATTCTGATGATTAATTAATGGAAATTTTGATCGAGAAACTATTACAAGAAAAAACTAAGATGCTATTAAACATTTTACTTTCAGAATGGCTTTTACACAATAATATGGATGGAAGTTTTGAGTCACTCAGTGACCAGGATCTAAACAATGCCTGGGAAAAATTTCATACAGAGTCTAGGGCTAAAGATGGTCGACAGTATTCAGAGAATTCCCTAATTTCTATCAGGTCTGGTCTGAATCATTACCTGCAAAGCCTTCCAATCAAGACAGCATGTATCTCAACCTGTGGCCCTTGGATGAAAAAATGGCAATTGGGGCAGCGTATGACTCTAAATAGTAAAAAACAAAAGGCAGGGGGGACTGTTGCCCCTGCTGCCCGTGCTCCGGCACCCGTGATCCCAAGTGGAGATGAGTCTTCCTTAATACCTGGAATGTTTAGAGAGGATTTTTCCTTATCACCCAGCATGTTGGAGACTGTTGTAAAACAAAGTAGACTAAAAAAACATAAGTTTTCTAAAATAAGTTTGGAAGACCTCAAAACAATCAAATCTGACGCTGCTTTCAATTTAAATTGTCCAATAGAGTTGCAGCAGAAAGTCTTTTTTGATCTACAATTTCATTTTATACGAGGTGGAAATGAAGAAGCACGATGTTTCACAAAGAACTCATTTGTGGTTAAAAAAGATCACAGGCAGAAAGAATACATTGAAATGGTGTGTGATGACATACCAAAAAAGCGGATGATTGCAACTGGTACCGCCTCATGTCCTGTTGAGTCATACAAAAAATATGTATCCAAACTACATCCCAAAAGTCAGGTGCTTTTTTGTAATGTAAAAAATTTGAAAGGCCACAATCCAGTGAATGAAAATGTATGGTATACGCTTGGAGAAATTCCAACATATAAAATAGGCTTTTTCATGAGAGAGATTTCAAAAAGACTGCAATTGTCACATATGTATTCAAATCATTCAATAGTAAGAACCGCCAACCTCACCAAAATGAAAAGCTAAAACAATTTTTTAAGAGGGAAAAATTATGAATATTGTGACTTCTCTTGCAACTACCGTAAAAAAAAGTGGTAATGAGACAGAGAGCTGGTAGTACGGTTTGAAAGCTTCAAGGAAACAAGGGTTCCCCATAAAATGCTTATTTGTTAAAGAAAAGGCAGCAGTCAGATTCCTGTATTCTTCACCTGTTTTTTAGAAATTTGTTGACCTTGTAACTATTTTTTTCTTTTAATTGTGGTACACAAATAAATCATAACTCTCTCTATCTGGGCCTTGTTTCATACACATTTAAATGGAGCATAAGATTAACTCTCAAAGATCAAAAATAAGATATAACTGTGTAAAGTAGTTCTCAATGTTGCAGCTAGTTCTCTTATTATTAATGATCTAATATTTTGAGCTGTCTCCTGGTGCTTCTTGAAATAAAATAATAATCATCTTCTCAATCATACAATGGCAGTGTTAATCTTTAAGTTGTTTGCCATGAGTGAATGAGTGAAGAAATATTGTTTATTGACAGATTGATTTTGTTTTTTTGGTAAATATCTCTTAACCAAAGGGATCAGACTTTTGATTTGGTTTGATACCTTTTCAGTTTTGAATTACCGTGGAACCTTGTAAACTGCAAGACTCACTTATTACCTGAGTTTGTCTTTTGTAATAGCTGTCTTTTTAACTGTATAAGGTCTGTTTAAACTGTCAGCCTCGCTATAACATAACGCTTATATTTAAGGCTTGGAAAACCTGTCCATAAATGTTCTGCATAATGATATTATAAGGGATATTTCCTTTTTCTTCCTTTAGAATAAAACATCAACATGTGTATACACCAAACATTATATATTTTCGAGGACTTTTAACATTTAACACTCACTTTTGTCAAAAGGGCTCGAAAAAATATAATATTCTGTAGATACACGTACATTCAACCCCTGCTACAGTGCCAAATTCACTACTAGGCCAATTTTCCCTTTTTACGGAAATTGACACTGTAGCGGCGTTGACTGTAGTTTTAGTGCTTAAGGCTATGTAAATATTATATACATGATGATATTTTAAGTTAGATGTTATTTGTCACTGTTATTGCTGAATGAATATATTATGTATGATATTGCAAGAACTTAGTTACATGACCATGCTGTATTATATGATATTGTTTAAGTTTAAGTTAGAAACATCAAATTCCCAAAAGCTTTTTTTTTTCAAATGGGTCTGGAAGGGGACTTTTTTAACACAAAATGGGTCCGAATTTTCACGGTGTATTTTAATGTTTT
>JAUUEB010470335.1:0-11660 GCA_032362205.1 Clione limacina | reverse complement strand
CTTCTTTTTCCTCTCTTTTCTTCTTTTACCCTTTTCTTTTGGGCCCCCTCTCTCTCATTTTTTCCCTTCTTTTTCCTCTCTCTTTCCTCTCTCTTCCTCTTTTTGGGCCCTCCTGGAGCCGTGGGTCCGGGGCAAAATCCCCGGCTGCTCCCTCTCTGCGGCCCTGATTGGAGAAGCTAATAAGGCAATACATTTCTTCTACTTCTCGGTTGCAAAATGATTATATATGATATGAATAAACTTATATGTTACAAAAACAACGCCTTTTAACAAAGTATCCACCTTTTTAAGCAAATGCGCGTTCAATTTCCATATTATTTTTTTTAAAGTGTGCCTATTTGTAAGAACTTTTTGCAAAATACTTACCCGTGTTTAAAAAGAGTTTTGATTTTCTTTTCAACATAAGTCCAATGCCAATACAATTTTGTTTTAACTGAGCGTATGAATCATGGCTTCACTCCTTCAACTATGTTCAAACGAATTGAGTATTTAGTGTTGTCTCATGTTTTGATCATTATTACAGATCATGGAACTTTTTATTAAATGGCTTCTCTTTCAACAATCTATTTTCAAAAATCTGTTGTTCCCTTAGACTTAATTTGTCTGTGTTATATTTGAATTCCGTGCAAATATAAAGAAGTTGTGATAGTTCATTGAATGAGTCTACTAGTTTTAACAGATAATATATAGTCATAAAACAGGAGTCTTTAATATATATAGAAAGGTGTATAGTTTTCCGAGAATCTAAAAGTATTCAAACTTATGTATGTTTCTTATTAAAAACGTTCTATAAGAGCAGATGGATAGAACTTTGTTTAAATTGAACGTTTTTGTACTGTGTATTATGTATCGGGTCATTGGTAAGTGGATAGTTTGAAGTGGTCAAGAAAGTCCACAAAGACACGTTTGGTGGAAATGAGGAGTCTGAGTGACGATTAAGTTCAACAAGAGTGTTACCACGATGAGGTCAATAAAGATCAACTTGACCAACATATATTTTTGACTTATATTAATTGATTATCAATCAACTGTGCTTTTGGTTACACACGGTTCTAAATATAATGAATTGTATAGTGAAATAGTTTAAAACAGACTTTGCCAACAATAATTCCATTGCAAAACAGCTATGTTTTTTTTAACGCAGCAGTATCCAATTCTTATCAAACTACCGGCTTGCGGCACAAAATGAGTTAATCGTATAGAGTAAATCGACGCCAAAAAGAAGGTAACCAGGACACAATTCTGTAAGAATCAAACAATTGGAAATGTCATTTTTCAAAATTGCCGACAATTACTTGCAAAAAATACTTATTGAGATTTTTAGAACGCTGTACATATTATTTTTGATAACACATAGAAAGCAAAACATTTTATCGTGCTTTAAAGCATCAGTTTCCTTAATTTTAGCAAGAGTTTACCATTTTTATTAGAGTTATTGCCCTTTAAAACTAGTGGGAAAGTCAAACAATGGCAATATTAAAAAGTGTTTTTAAACTCCAAATTAACATTTTTAAATAATTAAATAAACTATAATGAACGTATAAACCGACCTATCTTTAAAGTTATGTACATATACAAGTAGATACCTTTATCACTTAATTTGAGAGGATTATTGCGTATTTTACTGAAATTTGTATCTCATAGTTAGACTTCACAACCAGTCAACCAACGATCAAAGATACTTTGGTCAAATTTCACAATCAGTAAACCACCTTCAATGAATAACTTAGTAAGATTTCACAATCAGTCATCCAACCTTCAAGGGATCATTTGCTTACATTTCAAAAACAGTCACCAGATGATCAATGAATAACTGGGTAACATTTCATGATCAATCAACTAGCGATCAAGGGATCACTTGGTTACATTTTATTATCGGTCATCTAGCGATCATGTGATCACTTGGTTACATTTACAATCACTCAGCATGCGACCAAGGATAACATTTTTGTAACTTATAGGGTAGTCATTATATGTGTTTTATAATACGTAAAAGAATCTTTTGATGCCATAGTGCACTTAGGCTATGGAAAAGGACGATTCATTATGAATCAGAAGTCTGACTAACACTGGGCTTTGTTACGTTACGAGGTCATTCATCTCTACAGGCCCTGTAATTATTGAAGACTTAAGCTTACATCACTGACGATGGACGGTTGCGCGCTCTGTGTTTACACTTTAGTGCGATGTCTGAGTGCCTATTCACACAAGTCCGGTTTGCGATGTGTTTGTGTATATATACCTTTTAAGTCAGGCACACTTCGGAGAGCCTCTCTCGGTTTTGTAAATAAGGGCGTTAATAACTATATCTCAAATTCGATATATTTGTTGGGGTTGAGGACAAACAAGGGCAGCTTAATTGATCTTCTGATTTATTAGGTGAATGCTGATCTCCCTTCATCATGTTTTATCCCGAGATGTGTCTCCCATGTACCTCGTTTATATCTCCTCACTTTAAAAAAAATATTTTCTTAACGTAAACATGACTATCTCAATGCCTCATAATAATGATGATTAAGATTTGCATAACATATAAAAAAGGGCTCATAGTAAACATGTTTTTCATTTTACTTCTATTTAATGTTTTTTTTTTATAATGTAGAGAACACAGTTTTTAATGAAACTTCTTTCAACAATAGATATTAACCATAGAAATTGGAAAATCTCAATAAAACGTATAAATTAGACCTGATGTATCGGTCTGTGTATCACACATTTTTTCGTACGAACACAATCGACATCCCTTGAACTTGTAAACAGAGGGGTTGTCTAATTATCATGTCAATAATCTCCACAATCGGACGATGACAAATATGTCAGTATTTCAATGCCTAATCCCATAGTTTCCTGCTTTATCCCGGGCAAAAGACTAACTAATTCTGACAGAACTCTAACCAGATTAATTTCGAACAGATCGACTCTTTACACACATTAAATATTGAATTACTTCTTATAGGCGTTGAGCTCAATAGGGAAATAAGGAATACATTTTTGCCGCAATGGTATTTATTTGTTAAACGAAATCTCAGTTAATAATCATATCATATATTTAACATATGGCAATCTGTAAAATAATATGTATTGCTATAATAAAGAAAAATTGCTAACTATTACTAATACGGTAGACTATACAGTATACATAGAAGTAAGGAGTATTCGTTAGTTTACTGGCACGTTTATTTCGTGGTTACCTAATGTATTCAACGAATTACTAGGTTTATTACTTTACGGGTTTATCGTAAACGTATTGTCAGTTATCAACATACGGACGAAATAACTAGAAAACTTGCTTGATTACTCAACGTCTACCTGGTAATGTCCCAAAAATTAATAATGCCATTAATAACTGTGGTATGATAGAGAAATGTCCCAGTCTTCAATAGTACTATCAACAACTGTGGCAGGATGCACAACTATCCAAGACATCAATGCTACCTTCAATAACTAAGCTAGGATAGAAAATTTTCCAATACATATATAACATTCTATAACTGAACTGAGATGGGATAGAAAAATGTCCATTACATATATAACATTCTATAACTGAACTGAGATGGGATAAAAAAATGTCCCAGACATCAACAGTGCCATCAATAACTTAGCAAGATTAGAGGGATGTCCATGACATATTGTAACATATATAACTGAGATAGAATAGAAGAATATCGAAGAAATAAGACAGATAATATCTGCCTAAATATACTTAAAGCTTGTAATTAGATATACAACCTAGAAAGATTTGACTAGTGTTTTTATGCCTCTAGTATACTTTTATTTTATTTAATTGTTCGTTTTATTAATACTTTTATTCAGAACTATTTTCATAATTAACTTTATTAACGTCATAGATTCAAATTTCTTCATTTCAGAAAATCGTATCCTCTTTCATTTTCTCTATCTCGCTTTTCCATCGTTCTCTAATTTTCCTTGAGCCACAAATTCATCTCATGATCCCCAGAAACGAGTTATCGAGGAAATCTATAACGATCACAACTCAAGATGGACACAAAAAATGGGTTTTGAATGCTTTAAAAAATGTAGTAGCTCTTTCCAAGTGACGTGTATGAATCTTCCATATGACCCCTGTGACCCAAGTGTCAGTTTAGAGGGAAAAAATCTCTTCGTTTGACCGTCTTATCGGATATTTTAGCATCAGACTTTCTTTGATCTTGTACATTGGATTTATTTTGTCACTCTGAAGGAAAATTGAAATGTTTTGAAATAGGACATTTTGGTTTCCCTGCTCTTTTGTTCTTCGATGAGTTCAGGGATGGAATTCCTTCCGGAACATTATAATATCTGAAATAATTGAAATCGAAAAATCATCCTTCGATCAGATTTATTGTGTGATACCTGAGATTTCATTTACTAAAGATCCATGGTTGTCATTTAGGCGAGAATAGCTCTGAATTATTAAAAGATTATCAAGTCAAGAAGACACAGAAGTAAATCAGTTTTCTTGGCGTGTTTGTCCATATTGATTATGTCTGAGTTGTTAGGACGAGTACGATACAAACCCAAAAGAATTATGAAATACTACGTGTTGTGGCATCATTGCCAAAAGATCTTTCGACAGAAACGTTCGGTAAATTTTTAAATTGAATAACAAAAACGTTTTAGATGACACTTTTTGAGTCATTCCACGCATCAAATCTCCGCTCCTCAGGTTAATTGTATTTCTTGTTATTCCCCACAAATATTATTGGGAAACATCGGGGTAAAAACTGAATCAAAAAAGACCTTTTTGCTTCACGGTGCCAACGTATATATCTTAATCAAATAAATATTGGATTTTTCTTGGCACCAGACACCAACAGATAGTTTTAGAGGTTTTACTGTGTTAGAGATTTGAATAAAATACTTTTTTTTTTTTTTATTGACGGCAATATTTAAATTACGTGTGGTACACTTAGATATTTAAACAAGCGCCAAATCTGAGCCTTCAAAGCAAAGAGAAAAAACGATAAGGACAGGATGAGTTCTTGAAATCATCTGATGTATTCTGAAAAAAAACTACTGAACTTTGTTTTGAATAAATTTCAATACTAATAATTTAAATCTAGTGACATGATGAGCCTGTCTCAGATAGTCTATACATTAGCATTCTTGGCCCATCTCCATTATTGACTCTATCATTAGCTGGAGGATAAATCTGGGTATTATAATTCCCCAATCTCCATAAGTGACTATATAATTAGAAGAAGGGTTACTTTTGGTATTATAATTCCTCAGTCAATCCGAATAAGTCTTAGATAATGTATTGCTTACCATTGACTATTATATCCCACTGTCCCTGTGGTACCAAAATACTCTATAGTCTGACATTTCCTACCAACCTTGATGAGAATATGATCAGTGAGGCCTGAAACTCTTTGGAAATCACATATATTTGGAGAGGGAAACCCGATGGCCTATTATTGTAGATTGCTGATAGCAAACCTTTCATTTACATTGGAGAATACTGAAGAGGTGATCTTTTATTCTTGCATCCTTCTTGTGTCCTTATTCTTTTTTGTATGTTGTCTTTTATACAAGGCCGCGAGCTCAAGAAGGGAATTTATATAACGAATAATCAATCGGGTGGTTCATAAATTTGTTTGTTTGAGATCTAGTTGTAAGTATTTCTCCAATGTAGAAGTGATCTGAGAAATAAGACTAGACATACGATAATGTGTTACATTAATACCAGGTTAATGTTTCAAAACATGATGTCTATATACTGGCGTCCAAAAGAAAGTATAAAACTTTGTTATTCAAATAAAAATGTAACCACATATACTAAACAGTTCATATTCAAGGAATTCGATGAACACTTTTTTTTAAAACAATTCATGAAAAAATAGTGTTTTCAACAACAGGATCACTTACTGCACGTGCATATGCAAAAACAAATCTTTTTGTGATTTTTACTCAAATTGTTGGCTGGATTTTATTTGTATTGTACAAATCAAAAAGACAATTAAAAACTCGTGCTTCATCCACTAATTCACTAACGTATTTTTATGATTTTAATGATTGCCATTCTCGTGTCTCCCGTCTCAATGGCGATGTAAAATACAGTTCATTAAGCGAAATAATTTGTATTTTTGTCCAATACAGAAAATTGGGTATATTACATTAACCCTTGACAGTAAAGTGATGCCTGTACACAATCTGGTTGTCATAGCAACTGATCTAGCTAATCCAGTCACGAACTGAATATCAACCACTACAATGGTAAGATTTTTTTTTTATTTATATCTTTTGTGAGACTCCATTCAGAAGTGAGGCATTTGCCTCAACTTGATCTTAAGATTAATGTTAGAAGTTCTGAAAATGTCAAAAACAACTTCGCTTGATTTGTAATATGTTTACTGTATATGGATACATTTATTTATTATAGTGAAAAGCTTCTAAATATGTTCAGAGATTTAATATTTTGAATGGATTTTGTAGATGAATAGCCTGCAAGTATCTTTTTCCTATATAAAGCACTTTATCTGTGCTATATCATGAAGCGTTATCTTTTAAATAGACTAGAGCTGTTTGTGCTATATAAGCCTGGGGCTTCATCTGTGCTATATACTGCTTAAAGCTTTGTATGTGCTATAAATAGCATTAGGCTTCCGTTATGCTATACAAAATCTGTAGGGAGCTTCCTCTGTGCTCTATATATACTTAAGCTACTTCTGTGCTGTCTTCTTTTTTAATCAAATAAGTGTATGGACTTGGTATTGCTAATGAAGACTATAGACTTATCTGTGTGAATTGTACATCTAATTTGATACCAAATTAATAGACCAGTATAACACGAAATTACAATTGTTCCTCAACATGACCAGGTACAAGTGAAGTTGACCAATGTGAACGACGGTCTTTCTCGCTTCCTAGTGCCCAGTGATCTCCATGTCTCAGAAAACGCCAATATAAGGAGCATCGTGTGACGACTTGAAGCTGGAATGCAGCGAAGACAATAACAGTGATCTGTTGTACAACATAGTTCGTCAGTCTGTACCGAGACAAGTCTTTAATGTGGACTTTTGGTAAGTGCAAAGCTTTTGTTAATTTGTTTGGGAAAACATTACAATAGTTCTCATGTTCGGCACTTAATGAATATTCACGAAATTGGCCTCTTTCTGACCACTGTTTTGATAATAATTGGTTTCAAGTTATATCTATTGTAACAATATGTTTGACTTTTTCATGAATACCTTTGCTTACACTAATTCAGAAAAGCTGTTTGCTTTAGCTTTTTGGTAAAGTTACATGTTGAATACCACTTTTAAATAATGTATGATTACAACTGTAATATTTTGTAAGCTCTAAAATAATAGATAAAACGTTGAGTTTTTTATGGTACTCAAATCATAACTCATTTGTTATTTAGGTCACAGACGAGCGTGACAACGCTCCAGTTTTCAACAAAAATGAATTTTCAAGTTTTTTTCATTGTAGAGTACGAAGCCAATTCTGTAAATTACCGATCAAACTGATAAGGGTGAAGATTATTTTGTGTGTCCTCGGAACTGATGAAGGATTCAATCAAACTGTGCGTAATTTCATCATCGGGGGTGGGGGTAGCCAGGACTTTCACCAGAACCAGTTCCCCAACATATCTTAGTTCCAAGAGGAATGTCTCCTGATGGAGAAGTTCAAATCCTGAATGTCATTGACCATATTTTGGATAGTATTGGCTGCAGTATTTCCAGGATCAAGGTCTGGAGGATTTGTTCTCGTTAGAGTTAACTGTGTTGACGTCATTGAATAGAGAGATCACGGCCATGTTTGTGCTCACAGTTGTGGCCGGTAACCCAGGGTGAATTCAGACTTTGATATGAGTCTTTAACTGTTGAAAAGTGATTTAGTTTTAGTAGGTATTGTTTTGAATAATTCATTTGTGAAATTTGTATTTCAATAGAGGTCTTGTCAAACAATCTGAGTGCGATAAATATAGAAAGAGTTTTGATGTTTGTAGTAAACCAATTCGATAAATAAAAGAAATATCTATAGAAATTAGAAGTCACAAAAAAAAATAAACAATTCTAGAGTACAAGTGTCAACGGGTCAAAAAGCATAATTTGATAATTGTATGTAAATAAAACAACAGTAAAGAAAAAGAAAGAATACAGCAACAACATAAAACATAATTTCTTTCTATTAAAATTAATGACAAATAAATATCTCATAACTTGAAAGTACGAGACACATTTTAATTTTGAATTGAAGAACTCATTGATATTTTTATATCAATCACCAAAAGACACTAAGATTTTACAGTTTTCATAAAATAATCATCTCAATCAATATAAAAATAATTCTTTTATTACATTAATAGGTAATTGAAAATTTCTTTGAATTAATCTGAAGTTAATGCCGAACAAAACTAAAAAAAACAACTTTAATTCAAACAGTCGAGTTGATTAAAAAGGGAACTTGATACTTGAGACTTGATTACAATTTTGCATTTGTAAATGAAAGATCAATAAACTATGTACTTCATTGGAAACCTTTGATCTTAAGAAATATTAGAGCAATTTCTTCACACTTTTGCATTAATCAAATTGCATTGATATGGAACGTATTTTTCTTTGTTCATTCTGTCCCTCTCTTTGTGAATACCCTACCTCTTTCAATTTATTCCTCTTTACATTTCAAACAACTTCCATTTCCATTCATTTCCTTCGTACTTTTTAAAATTCTCTTACTCCGTATCTGTTCAGTGTCTTTCCTTTTATATTATTTATATGAATATATGTGTTGGTGTGTTAAGCAATCTGTTTGTTCGTATGTAACACCAGTTGCTGTTTTCCAACTTACCACAAGCCGCCTTAGTGTCTTCTATATTTGTTTAAATAACATTTAAATTTATTCTAACATTTATCATTTGTTCGTTTCTGAAAAAGCCAATTGTCTGTAGACTTTTAAATACTCGGATTTGCAAGAAGATTGATCTCAGTGCAAGTTTAATGTCATTGTGTACGTATGTGTCGTTGCTTGGTTACCAATGAATTAATAGAAAACATAGTGAGATTATAATTCCAAACCAGAATTAGGATGATGCTGATGTATGTCGTTATTTGAAATAATCTGAATGACGTCTTTTCGTCCGATTTTGTTAAGTCAATTAATTTATCAATGATCAATTGATAAATCAATCAATCAATCAACTGTCATCCACCAAATCTGATATATTAGAATGAGTTGTTCTCCAATACATTAACATGAGTTATTTTGTATAATCACCAAAGATGATCATTGTGTGATACAATATCATTGAACTAATCTCCACTAACTGAAAACTATATCATTATATCATGACTAGATGACCATCATATTCCAATACGTCCTGAAATCCGTCTGGCCAATGGCTCGCTAAATCTGATAGACCACTAACCAGACTAATTGTGTACCGACCAACTCCTCGCACACATCCAATATTTAATATTACTTCTTGGAGGCTTGGAGCTGAACAGGGAAATATGGAATTAATTAATTACCAGGTAATATCGTTGATATTATCAAATTATTAAAACAATGTCAGTGTTAAAGCATATAATATATCAAACACATTTTTCCTAGGAAGTTTTAGATCGACAAGTGGTACTTTTCTTATAGTTTCATCGTGTAGCGATATTTATTTTTTTGATTTTAAGCCTAATAGTTTGCGTTATTGAAGATAGAGCCGTCGTTGTTGCGTGTTCCCGTCCTGCGTTAAGACATGTCGGTAGAGCACGGGGCTCTTATTGGGATGTTTTTCTTTTTTATTGTTCTTCATCATTATTGTGTTTGTTTGTCTTAAATCTGTCTTAAACGTTCGGAGAATATGCTAATAATGTAGTCTACAATACATTTTTGTTTATTAATCTTCATGTTCTTCTTCATCTTCGATCATTGCTTTTGACCTCGTACGGAGTCAACTGATGTTGACTGAAATTTGCGTTAGCGTTCTGCTTTAACACACTCATGTTTTTTTTGCACAACACAAGTTTTTAAATGCATATTTTTACTTAACAGTTTGGGGCTTCCCTTCGCCCAGAGGGTGGGTGCTATCCGTCTTCAGAAGTACTCTTTAATTTAAAATATCATAGTTTGAAAATTGTTGGTAGGACATTTTTGAATAATGCCCGGATGGTACTCTGAGCAACCACCAGGGAACATTTAGCATGCATCTAGCACGAGACCTGCGTTTTTATCGTCCGTCTCCGATATGACTAATTACATGCCTGTTTATTAGTCTAGATATGAAAAGTTTTTATGGATTATGCTTTGTTTTTTGTTCTTATATAAATTACAAGACTTTTTATGTTTGTTAACAGCTCTGATGGTTCCTTAGATGTCTGAAATTATAGGCTTATCAAACACACTACGTGAGAGAATTATCTTTTTACGCGGTATCAGTCTACAAAACTGGTATTCGATGATAACTATATATCTCAAAAATCAATGACGTGTTTTGTGATAGAAGGATTTCCAAGACAAATAAAGAATCCGTTAGGCGTAATTAGTTTTCAACTTGTTAAATATAAGTTAAAGTTATGGTAGAAAGATAACCGCGTAAACTTAGATAATCTTCCCATGTATGTATGTGTGGTGTCATTCGTCTATGTATACCTTAAGTTTTATTAGATAGAAAGAGTGATATTTTTATGGATGCTTTAACTTGATAGGTGATGGAATTAACATGTTTTTTTCCATGTATATTTAACCGTACATTATGTACCTGCACTAGTGTTGACGTCGGCTGACCTTCTCATGATCCTTCGATGGTCTCGATTTTTATGAAGCGACTCGAGTCAGTTTTAAAACACCCGTTTTATAGTACTATATATTAGTAGTAGTCATACAACGGAATGATGAACTAGGAGTCGTCTCCCCTCTGTGACAGACAGTGCTTGCAATGAACGGGATATCGGTGACGCGTGGTACGCGCGGAAACCTTTGACGTTTTAAGCCACTCGCCTTACAAATGTTCTAAATAATTTTTACTAAATATAAGTTTAATTACAAAATGAATGACATTTTCGAAATCAGTGCATCAAAATTATTCTGTACGGTCGCGGGGACCATTTTAAAGAAATTAAAATTTATTTAATTTTCAAATCTAACATTTCACACGTGTAATTCAATCGGAAATATCATTGACGTCACCTTTATATTCGTAGCCTTCATAATATGAACCCTTAACACTGTATTGACTGCCTGTCAAGTGTCAATGCCAGACGCGAATGAGAAGCAAACTGCGTGGGGTCATACGAAGTTCGAGGTACACCGTTTTTAACACCCAAAATCAGATGAACAGTGACTGTATGACGAGTGATGATAAATACATTTCGGTGTGACTAGACATTGAATGTTTGAAAAACGAGTGACCGTTTCCACAACTATATCGTTTGGGCCGTTTTGAGCGCTGGCTCGAACTAGTTATTTGACTATGAATTGATTTGACTTCAACACTAACCTGCACCTTTTTTTCTCTCGCTATTCCCTGGTGTATACTCAGTAACGCGTAAAGGAAAACCATAATGATCACAACTCAAGATGGACACGAAGAAGGGGTTTCGATTGATTTTTTAAACAATTAAGCTGCTCTGTGCACGTGGGAGTCTTCCATGAAGACAATTGAAACCTCAGTGTCAGTTGAGAGGGAAATAATATCCTCGTGTGTCCGTCGTATTGGGTGA
>JAUUEB010470324.1:0-11660 GCA_032362205.1 Clione limacina | reverse complement strand
CGTGGACAGAAGGAACTCTTGATATCGGGTAATATATTGATCATATTTTGGGAGCTCTCGACCCCTTCATCTTTACCAAGTGAATTGTTAGTTAAAGTTAAAGATGAGTTTGTGTCAAGTTTGTTAGGAATATCTTGTGATGCGCTGATATATTCCTGTTCTAGGTCGCTTTTACGCGAAAATAATTCAGTCGTAGGAAAGTATGGGTTTCTTGAAGGTGGAAATATGTCAGTTTCAAGAGAAATAGGGTTCGTTGAAGAAATAGGGTTCGTTAAAGAAATAGGGTTTGTTGAAGAAATAGGGTTCGTTGAAGAAATCGTGTCTTTCCCTGCCTCATTTATATCTGTCTGTGGAGATGGCTCACTCTTGGGTAGGCTTGGAATTATTAAATTTGGTAACATGCTGGCATTTGGGTCAACTGTGTGGTGATCAGATCCACCTGGATAAGACGGTGTCACTAAGTCACGTGATAGCAACGTAGGAGATGTAACGAAATCTCTTGATGTTTCAAGTTTGACAGTTGGATCTTTTTTTGATAATATATCACCATTTAGTACGACATTAAGTTGAGTTTGTATAGGGACGATTCCTTCATTCAGAGTGTCTTTTGCAGAACTTTGCAGAATATTGTTCAAAATGTGAGACGTCAGATTTAATGGTTCATTGCCAATGCCATCTGTATTGATTTCTACGACGTGAAATTCTTCAGGAAGTGGAGGATCATTCTCTTCAGTGTCGTTGAGGGTTCTCGTCTGATCCACTTGTTGACTCCGTGACACTTCATTCTGGCTTGATTTCACGACTTTCCCAAACTTTATAAGTAAACTTTGAGGTGACGCTGATGTCAGAAGTTTGTCGGCTAAGTCCTGTCTTACTCCCAGGCTGATAAGACTGTCACGTTTCCGCTGATAAGCTAAAGCTTGAAGTGATGTCTTCAAACTGTCTTCGTCTTTTGATATTTCGTTAATCAGCTCAATGTGGCTCTCTGGTTGCTTGACGTTAACATTTTGGTGAAGTGGGTCAAGACTTTTAGGAGTATCGTTAGGTAAAGATGGATTTATTTGGTTATCCTCGTATGGACTAGTCGCTAGTGGCGATCGGAGAGTCGCTTTGCTTCCCTGAACAAGGTTTGCGCTATCTTCGTAATCAGAATAGTGCGGTATGCTACTCTGTACTGAAGATTTCTGGTAATTTGAAACAATAGGTAATTTGCCATTTTGACTTACTCCTATATTAGCCATGTTGATTTTGACTGGGTTGGTCAGCGACTCTTTTTGTAAGTCAGTCGCACTGACGGCTGTATCATTCTTTCTTCGCTCTTCAATGTCCTTCATAAATTCGAAGAAAGAGAAATCTCCTTTTGTTGGTTTACCCTTAGGCATGACGACATTTGGTTTTTGTCCTATAATACCCCCGAGTTTTGATGAAGGTACTGAGTTCTTAGAGTTTGTAAGAAGATTTGTTTCTCCTGTTGCTGATTCGGCAATCACACCTTTTAATATCATATCATCTTTGACTTTTTGTATATACTTAGCACGGTCTTCTATCTTTTTAAAATAATTGTCTCTGGCTTGTTTGTGATACTGGAAATGCAAAGGATCAGGAACAGTTATATCCGAGTCCATAGGGTTATTCATCAGATGATAATCACTCACCAATTTAGGACTACTGGCTTGGCTCGGTACATTCTTCAGATGATCATCACTCACAAATTGAGGACTACTGGCTTGACTCGGTACGTGGTCTAGGTCATTTTGCTCTGCGTTGTTATCAATGTCTTTATTTGTATCAAGCTCGTCCTTATTCAAATAACGTCCTTCCAAATTTGTATCTGAACCACCTTCTGTAGTTGTATCTTTGCTTGTAACAAAATTACTATTCCCATCGTTTTTATCAAGATCCTCATCAGCTTCTTCTCCATTTATATAATCATCTTCACTTTCATCATCAAGATCTTTTTCTTTCCAACCTGTTTCTAACTTTTTTAAATCGTTTTTGATTGCGCTTTCATCTTTTTCGCTATACTCTGTCTCAGCTGTCTCTTCGTCAAGTCCATCTGTCTCGTCGTCCTTTTTGGTAGTCTCTTTGTTAATGCCAGATATTTCACCGTCATTTTCAACACTATCTTCGTCATCTCCATCTGTTTCTTTGTCATCTTCAGCTGTTTCTTCGTCATCTTCAGCTGTTTCTTCGTCATCTACAACCGTCTCTTCGTCATCTACAACTGTCTCTTCGTCATCTTCAGCTGTCTCTTCGTCATCTGCAGCTGTCTCTTCGTCATCTACAGCTGTCTCTTCGTCATCGCCATCTGTCTCTTCGTCATCTTCAGCTGTCTCTTCGTCATCTACAGATGTCTCTTCGTCATCTACAGCTGTCTCTTCGTCATCTACAGCTGTCTCTTCGTCATCTACAGCTGTCCCTTCGTCATCTACAGCTGTCTCTTCGTCATCTACAGCTGTCTCTTCGTCATCTTCATCAGTCTTTTCGTCATCTTCAGCTGTCTCTTCGTCATCTACAGCTGTCTCTTCGTCATCTACAGCTCTCCTTTTGTCGTCTTTAACTGTCTCTTCGTTATCTCCATCAGTCTGTTTATTCACTTTGGTAGTCATTTTGTTATTTTCATCTGTTTCATCGTTATCTTCAGCTGTCTCTTCGTCCTTATCATCTGTCTCTTCACCATCTCCATCTTTCTGCTTGTCGTCATCCGCTGTTTCTTCGCCATCTGCATCTGTTTCTTCGTCATCTTCATCTATCTCTTCGTTCTCTTTCGTAGTCACGTTGTTATTTTCATCTGTTTCATCGTCATCTTCACCTGTCTCTTCTTTATCGCCAGCTGTCTTTTCGTCATCATCAGCTGTCTCATCACCATCTTTAATTACCACTTCGTCATCTGCATCTGTCTCTTCATCATCTTTGGTTGTCACTTCGCCAGTCACACCTGTCTTTTCGCCATCTTCAGCTGTCTCTTCGTCATCTTCAGCTGTCTCTTCGTCATCTTCAGCTGTCTCTTCGTCATCTGCATCTGTCTCTTCGTCCTCTTTGGTAGCCACTTCGCCAGTTTCACCGGTCTCTTTGTCATCTTCAGCTTTCTTTTCGTCATCTCCAGCAGTGCCTTCGTCACCGTCAGCTGTCTCTTCTTCATCTTCAGGAGTCTCTTTTTCTAAATCAGTAGACTCGTGTGTATCAATATCATCATTATTCTTATCTTTTTCGTTGTCCTCTTCGTCATCCTGGTAATCTGCTTCATCGCTCTTATCATCTTCACCTTTTTCAAGAGCCACATTAACCGTATCCTCCACTGTTTCATCATTGCTACTTTTAAAAAACTTTCCAAAAGTCCTACTAGCATTTTGAGAAAACGAAACAATGTTGTCCCAATCGAAAAATCCATTAAGAAATTTTGCATTTGAAGAATCTGACTCACTGATGAGATTTGAGATACCAGTGCCACCATTGTCTGTATCAGAAATGTCACTTTCCTTATCAATATTATCATCATCATCATCATCATCACCACCATCTACTGCGTCATTACCATCACCATCACCACCACCATCTACCGCATAATTATCATCACCACCATCCGCATCATCATCAACACCATGATCCGCATCCTCATCACCATCATTGTTCAGGACCTCGTCAGAGTCTTTCTGGTCTTCAATTTTATCGTCGTCCTCTTCTTCATCTACCTCCTCTATCTCCTCCTCAGGGTCACCTTCAGAGCTGTGCATATCAACAGTTGATACCTCTAGCTGGCTACCTTCCTCCTCAACTTCGCTGACGTCCAGCTCTTGTATTTTATTCATTTCGGGCATGTCTTCAGGCAGGTTGTCCGTTCTGCTGTCTACAGCAACATCATTCGACACAGGTGGCAAAAACTTACGGTACGCCAGAAGAAGGAAAAGTGTGACCAGTGTTATGTGGAAGAGGCATTTGGCACCGGAATTGCAACATCCTCGGGGCTTTCTTCTCAATCCATCACGTGCCATTTCGTCATTCATAAAATTATGTGAAAGGAAAACACACTTGTTTGAAACTTCTGTAATTTAGGATAAAACGAGAAATCAATAAAGAACTTATCACTTCTAAGAAACGACTCGTTTTTATAAAATATGTAAGTGCCTCGAGAAACAAAATTTAACCACTTGAAATCATATCCAAAATGTTTCTAATAATACACAACATCAATTCACATTATGTGATAGATTCACAATTTTTCTGATCAATAGAGTGCTATTTTATTATAACAAAGATTTTGTTTTTAATACGTTCACCATTTCATTAAGATTATTGCTGGTTTAAGTGACCAAGAAATGTACACATCATTATTTCTAGTTAAATG
Organism: Clione limacina; assembly: GCA_032362205.1. NCBI lineage: Eukaryota > Metazoa > Mollusca > Gastropoda > Pteropoda > Clionidae > Clione > Clione limacina. Next base: position 7,315 of record JAUUEB010470324.1, on the reverse strand, counting down.
CACCGTGTTGGGAGGTAAGTAAGTCAAGTCATTTTTGTTCATCAAAACTCAATAACACACAACGCAAAAAAGTGGTCGATTTATATTCACCTCGACTGGTGTGATGTTTATATAGCCTTACAGGAAGGGTTGGTCGACAATGATAGGCAAAAACAAACGATTTTTTTATAACGTTCGGAACAAATAAAACATTATAACCATTCTCAATCACACTCAAAACGTGAAGAATATAATTTTCTCGTTTCAGGGTGCCTTTTTAAGTTTGTTAACGTATGATTGCGACCTCTTTTATTTTGCGAGTTTCAGAGGTCCTCCACATAGGGTCTGAAAACAGAGATAACCTCTGAAACACCGAGCTTCCCAACATAAATGGAGTGTCGCAATCATAAGTAAATTTTATAAAATTGGAGGTGTGGTGGTCTTTAGGGCCTGGGGTTCTTATCCGAACAGTGATGTATATCTGCTATCAGGTGCGTAGCCAGGGGACATGGGGAATGCACCCCCCCCCCCTCCCCCTTCCGACAGAAATGCTCTAAATTCGCACCATTTTTAACCCATGTTCCAATTCGAAGCGGCCATTGATTTGACATAAAGTAAAAACTAAAAATCTTAAAACTTTTCTAAGAATCGACCGATTTTTACCAAAAGCTTAACAACACATTTGGTAATGTCTACCAACATTTTGCTAAAGTCTCAGGTCGATTGGGTCAAAACTATGGCTGTAATAACATTGCATACACATACACACATAAACAGATTTTGAATCTTATAATGTAGATTTTATCTTTAAACTGCTAAAGTGAAAATAAGTAGGCATGATGATTGCATAAGGATCATACTCTTCATTCGATTCCCATCTACCAAAGGACATTTACTTGTACAACTTTCACACGGGACTCACGTTTTAAATCCTGTTAAATGTTTGCATGCTACATACGTCCCTCTTGGGAGGATAGTGTAGTGCATGTAAAATACAAATCTTCTCAGAATATTTAATTATACTTTTATTTCAAAGTTATTGATTTTAGACTTGGGTGCATCAAAGATGACGTAAAATATCAATTTTCCTTTCGTTTAACATATCGCATGAAGTAGGTGGAAAATATGATATACTTTCTCATTAAAAAATTGCTAATAATTGATTGATAAATCTAACGCGTTGACTCCTTATTGATTGGTCACTGTCTGCACTGAAATATGTCATAAAACTCATCAGTTTCTTCAATGTTAGGGAGATATAAGTTTATTAAACGTTACGTCACGGCTGGGCATTGATTAGGGCTCATCCTTAATGTGTAACAGAGTTGAAAACTCGATGTTTTCCACCAATCCGATTTTACATGCCATAAACTTAGATTTCTAAGTGTATGCACATGGGCCACAAAGCAATAACAAAAAGAGACGTCCCGTGTTACAAAACTGTATTGGCAAATTCGACCCTAGCAATTTTACCTAATGAAACAATATTAAGACATGGTATTTGTTCTGTTTTGTGTTAATGATGGAAAATAACAAGTAAATACTTTTTAGACAACGTTTATGAAAAATAAGTATTTTTTTATTAAAATAGCTTAAAACTTTTCTGAAACATAACATGTAAATGTTTATTAAAAAAAAGTAAATACTTTTTAGACAATGTTTATGAAAAATAAGCAATTTTTTATGAAAATAGCTTAAAACGTTTCTGAAACATTACATGTAAATGTTTATGAAAAAAGTAAATACTTTTTAGACAATGTTTATGAAAAATAAGTAATTTATTATGAAAATAGCTTAAAACGTTTCTGAAACATTAATTGTAAATGTTTATGAAAAAACAAGTCGATGAAAAATAACAAGTGTGTGATTTTAGACAATACCAAGCGAATGTTAATGAAAAACAACAAGTAAATGATTGAGAAAACAACATCAATTTTTTTGAAAAAACAAGCAAGTGTTTATTGGACAGGTAAGTAATTGGTTAGTTTGTCAATTTCAAGTTTTTCGGTCCCATGGCTCAACGTTTAAGGAATCTACCTCGGGACCAGAACATCAAGGATTTGAATCTTTGCCTGATCATAACCGAGGCACTTGAGGCGCGTGTAAAGTATTTGTTCCCTGTTAAACCCGATTTCAGTTGTTTTTTGTAACGGGTTATAATAAGGGATGAGGAAAACTATGAAAATGTACCAGCCATCTGGCAGACAGTTTCTGAAATTTACCAGCCAAAAAATAAATTTACCAGTCAACAAAATCTGAATGAATCATAAAGGATAACTTAGGTAATGCTGCGCGTTAAAATACTATAAAAATAGTTAAATGAAATAAGATATATATAAAAGACTATCAACAACAAAACACAAAACAGTGTAACATTTTAAAATAATGTATCATATTAATAATGCCGCAATCTAGTATATATCTAGGACGTTATGAATGATCTTCTTATTGTTGTTTTTTTGTATATTTTGCTTCTTTCCATCCTTAATTCAGGCCCGTATCCAGGAAGTGGTGGTAATTTTTTTGGAGGGGCAGTGTTTATCCCCAAATTATGAGAGTAAAGTGACTCGTACAGTGGTCACTTAATTTGGCAATTTGATCCGTCCATCAGTGGTGTAGCAAGGTATTTTTCATTTGTGGGATTTGTGTAACATGCCGAGCAAAGCGAGGCGAAGCGAGGCGAAGCGAGGCGAAGCGAGGCGAAGCGAGGCGAAGCGAGGCGAAGCGAAACAATTTGAAATATGAAAATTAAATGGTGCATTTTAAAGCAATTTTGGTACCCGTTAGGGGGTGGGGTGATAGATTTTCTCATGATTCTATCCCCAAAATTTTTGAGAGTAAATTTACTCGTACAGTGGTCACATTCTTTGGTAATGTGATCCGTTCATCAGGGGTGTAGCAAGGATTTTTGTTCGGGGAGATTATGTATTAAGCCGAGCGTAGCGAGTCGATTTTTTGGAAAATGGAAGCTAAATGGTGCATTTTAAAGCAATTTTGGTACTCGGTTGGGGGGGTGATGGACATCCGCACGATTTTGTCCCCAAAATATACCTAAAGTGGTCACATTCTTTTGAAATTTGATTCTTTCATCAGAGGTTTGGCAAGGAACTTTTGATGTGGGGACTATTTAACAAGCCGAACGTAGCGAGGCAAAAAAATTGAGATATGGAAGCTTAATGATGCTTTAAAAAGACCCAAAAATTTCACCCGCCAATCTGGCGGTCAGATTTTGGAATTTACCCGCCAGTGCCGAGTTTTACCCGCATTTGGCGGAAAGGCGGGTTGTTTCCTCAGTCCTGGTATAATGTTCACACTGTGTTACAGTTGTATGTGCATGTACAATTTCGAGACGCCAAACCCTTGACCAGGCGTGTGCATAAGCTAAGGGTGTGAGAAATGCCCCCATGAGATCCGAAATGCTCTAAATTTGCACCATTTATAACTCATTAAAAAAATATTTGTTCGTGAAGTTATCCTCCCTTTTTCAAAATCCTGGCTACGCGCTTCCTCTTCAAAATAATCGAGCACAAATTTGTTGCTTGCTGTTTAATTCTCCTCTTGACAGTTGTTTCGGATTGCGACCTTAATGAATACTGAAAACTGGATGTTTTGTGAGTACTTTTTTGTGTATTTCGCCAGGATTGTACAAATCGCGAAAATAAATATCACGCAATATGTTGTAGGTGACAACCTAAAATCAGAAATCGTGAATCATGTGGTTACGTACGTTAAAAAATAAGAGAGGTGTAAATGGTGTGATGATTGATGAGATGAATGTCAAACTTTATAAGTAGGAGTCTGTGCGAGCATAAAAATATTAGTATAGGTCAACGCGTGTTGCTGAGACAGTTCAAAGTGGCCTGTGGGAAGAACAAAAATTACGATTATACTTGTAAAGATCGCGAAACAAAAACAATGGTTCAAAATATTGTGATTAGCGAAAACAAGTCCCTCGCAAAAAACTAATTTTCTGAATTCCTGAAAAAATACACGCGTAAATTCACACACAAAATGTTTTACAGTATCAGATGTGTGTGTTGTGAAACGATAATATTATGTTTTGTTAGCTTTTTTAAAGAAACTAAATCTGGAAATTAACCTGCCTAAAGATTTAAAGTTTTAAACCGAATTTTTGATACAGGAATCGTTGAGATACTTCACGTTGCTACATGTTAAGTGTCTTGCCACTTAGTGCACACTGTGTTTTTCTAGTTAATTTGCATACTCATTAAAATACAATGAAAATGAAAATGAAAGTTTATCTAACTGTCGTTTTTAATACAAAATGTACACACACGTAAGGGACCGTTCTTTTATTACGTCAGCTAGCAGGAAGAGGGGTGGGGGTCTGAAGGTTTTATCATTTTATTGAGGGCAAAATGGAATAAAAAACAAAACACGAAATAAAAAAAATGAATCTCTAGGAGAGTAGGGTCAATTTGTAGTATGGTAGTAAAAGAACGGTCCCTAAAAATGACATTATTCCATCTCAACGAAGTCTTCCGATCCGAAGGCGGAAACCTTCCTGACAGATGCCCAAGCTGTTACACACGCGGCCGCCACACATACGACTGAGCCGATTAGCAGTAGGTAGTAGCAAGCTCCCAAAGATGCTGTGCCCGAAAGACTGTTGTTTTTGTAGTATCCAAGGAAACAGAATGATGACATCAAACCAAACAGACCTGTAGATTGAAAACAGAATGGTGACATCAGACAAAACAGACCTGTTGAAAGAAAACATAATGATGACATCAGACAAAACAGACCTGTTGATAGACAACAGAATGATGACATCAGACAAAACCGACCTGTTGAAAGAAAACATAATGATGACATCAGACAAAACAGACCTGTTGATAGAGAACAGAATGATGACATCAGACCAAACAGACCTGTTGATATAGAACAGAATTATGACATCAGACCAAACAGACTTGTTGATAGAGAACAGAATGATGACATCAGACCAAACAGACCTGTTGATAGAGAACAGAATGATGACATCGGACCAAACAGACCTGTTGATAGAGAACAGAATGATGACATCAGACCAAACAGACCTGTTGATAGAGAACATAATGATGACATCGGACCAAACAGACCTGTTGAAAGAGTCAACTGATGTACTCGTGTAGATTCAAAAATATCAAAGAGTAATCAAATAACAGGTTGTTTAAAGACTAAAACGTCGACAGTATTCTCTCTGGTTAGCGTACGTGCGGATGTACCATTTTTCTCTGTTATTCTCTTTTCAGACATGGACGAGCAATGTTGAGGTCAGGACTCAAGAAAATAAAAAATCGGCATTTCGCGAACTACATCCTCGCGAAAGATACCGCATGTACAGTATATCTTTATCTCTGTCACGTCATCAAAACTAAAAGATATTCTGATATCACTGGAAGATTGTGGAATAATGCCCCCTTTTGAGATCCAAAATGCTCTTGATTTGCACCATTTATAACTCATTTTCAAAAATATCTGCCATTAATCTGACACAATACAAGCCCCCCCCCACCCCCTTCAAAATACGATAGCATACTAAGTCATAACAAGGAGTTTTTCATTTTAATTGAAACATATATCCCTGTTTGGCATAATTACTACTTGAAAGAATTGCCCATAATGTGACTTAGTGATAGCTTTTCTGCACAAAATGACCTCAAATGTTTATCTTGTTCTAAACAATAAATCAACTTCATTTTAATAGTGCATAGTGATATTTAAGAGAAGCCCTCAAACCATAAATTATTTAAAAGCGCTAAAATAGTTCCTCGTTACCATGACAACCTTTGACATTTTAAGGTTATGGTCATGATTGTGTCCAAGAGTGATGTGTGCTTATTCTGTGACCAACTTTGTTTTGGGTAAAACTTAATGATCATTAGAACTGTTGATTACTCATTTGCATGACCCCTGTACGAACCAGGACTTTTTGTCAACCTATGTTTTTATGTTCCCTGAGGTGTTTTCTAACAACAGATTGCAAACAAAACATTTTGTATTGTAAATTGACTCGTACAGAGGCCTCTCGACCAGTGGTTTATTGGTTAAAGTTACACCATTTCATGAGTGAGACTCATTTACATGAACATTGAACAGAAACTGTTCAAAACAGCCTAACCAGATCATAGCCAACGAATAGCGATAATAGTATAAATATTCTGTCATTCCAAATAAGACGAAAATGACATGGAACTATTATAAATCTTGATTTAGCTTATTTCCTATTTCAATAATGACCAAATCATACTAGGATTCAGCACTTAAATTATCACAAAACTGAAGTATTTTATCGTTTAATAAGAAAGTGTTATTTCGTGTAAAAGACATCATTTTGAACAGACGCGCATGTCAGGATTTTGAAATAGGGGGGACACCTTGTATATTATCAAAGCAATGGCCGCGAAGCGACCGAAAATTTTGAGATTGGTTTCAAATGATGCAAATTTAGAGCAATTAAGAGCATATCATTAAAGAATTTTTTGAGATTAGTTAAAAATTGTGCAAAATTAGAGCATTTTGGATCTCAAATGGGGGGACTTTCCCCCATGCCCCCTCCCCCCCTGGCTACGCGCCTGATTTTGAATAAAAATAACTTGTGCTATAGAAACTCAAGACCGTTCAAAACATGATCAATATGTCTCACGCTCTATAACATACGCAAACATGAACAATTATAGCACAAAACATAAGTAGTAAGTAACACTTGACGAACCTGCAGCTCCAAGTAACGTAACAGCGGAAGTTCTCGCAAGTGATCGACGTGACAGCGCATACACTATGTGTAAGATGAGTGACACAAGGGACAAGAACCCCGTGAATGAAGCAAACACCTTGCTGACGAAAACCATCTCTGGAGATAAAAACAAAAAAATATCACATTATGTTCTATGGAAACAAGATATCTTGAAGCCACAGGAAAATATATTAGCGGCATAATATTCAATCTAAATGTCTATTGCAACGAAATGTTTTAAAATGTGCCAAAGAGAATATAAAATCAAATGTCTACGGTAATCAAGTATAAAAAAAAGCACACAATATGCATATCACCACCCAGGCGCGTATCTTAGATGTTCAAATGGGGAGCCAAATCGACGAAATTAGTTAAGGGTGGAGGTCATTTTGAATAATTAGGTGTCAATGGTGCTATTTTTTTCCTCAGTAGGGGGATCGTACCCATGTACCCCCTTCCCCCTCCCCCTCCCCTAGATACGCGCATGTCGCCAACCAATATGTTATGAAAGACAGACGACAGAGATAGAGACAGACAGACAGACAGACAGACAGACAGACAGACAGACAGACAGACAGACAGACAGACAGACAGACA
>JAUUEB010470313.1:0-11660 GCA_032362205.1 Clione limacina | reverse complement strand
AATGGAAAATTTTGAGTACTCGATACTCTACTCGAGTAGTTGAACCCAATACTCTACTCTACTCGAGTATTGAACAAGATTTGGCTACTCTACTCTACTCTACTCTACTCGAGTACTGGAATTTTTTGAATACTCTACTCTACTCGAGTACTGACAAAGTCAGTACTTTTCCTATCACTGTATCAAATGAATTTCGTATTACAATTTGATCAATACCATGATAATCATGTCTATATGTTATCATTTAAATTCTGAGTAGATATGTTGGATATAATTCCAATTGCTTCCGCAGTGCTTTATTCAAAATTCAAATCAATTTTTCTCAACCATTAACAGTGTTGATCTGACCGTCCACGAGTATTTGACCGCAGATCACATACACGCCATATTGATACACAACCAAAAACTCGATTAAATCTTGATTTATTTTTTAATGATAATGTTAGAATAAATGGAATATGCCTCAGAATGAAAAGCATTACTGACTATATCAACAGATCTTTATCAATGAAAGCCTGTTTTATGATTAAGAGAGTCAAAGCTGTGTAAACAAAAAAGATGCTGGAAATACTTTTAATACTTCTACGCCTTATTTAAATAGAATAAACTCATTTATGTTAGAAGAAGATGGCAAAGTGCTGACGGGGTATTATCATGCCAGAAAACCTTAACTTATAAAATATAAACAGGTGTCTTTCAGTCACTTAGAATTTGAACGAAAAATGTGGATTCATGTTTATTCAGAATAGGATGACAAATTGAATTGCAAAGACACATTTAGATTGCATAAGTGTCAGATCTAGCGTACTCCATAACACTACGAAATAATATTTACATAATGAGTATTTAATATTAACCCCTGAATAAGGACAACGTAGCACGTTTACGCACGATCCGCGTTATGTTATACCAGAGAGGAAATAAGAAAATGTACTTACCACTCTTTGATCATACCCACGAGTGAGGATGAATAATGCATACAAAGCATGGCATTGAAAAACAAAACAAACTAAACAAACTATTTTTATTTGACAAAAAGATTTTCAAACATCTATAGACATGAAAATACAACTTTTCACGGAAAAAACTTATAAACAGAATCGGAGCCGACTCAATAATGTTGATATATTGCATTCAAAAAAAGAACAGGACGTTTCTCTATCCTAGACAATTTCACAATTAATTCGGGTAATGTATGTTTATACATCCCGAAGGTTCAGACAATAGCAGATAGTTCTCGCCTGACTTTCAACATTTCCCAAATACATTAATGACAACCGCTAGTACTAATCTTGATTTTACTTTACTGTCGCATGTTATTTCATCTTGTAAAACTTGATGCAGTGAACATTTCATATGTGACATAATTTCAGAGAACATAATTATGTTTATGTAGATATATTTACCATTGAAAAGCATTTACTTACTTCTTTCCTCAGAGTCATACAACCACACAAACACACACATACGTACATACGTACACACGTACATACGTACACACGTACACACGCGAACATACACAGTTAAGCATACGTATGTACTCATACGCTCAAACAATACACATACATTAATGGTAATTATTCAAAAAAGCAACAAACATGAACAAATGAACATTGTAAATAGTTAAAATATATTCAAAACAAAAACCCAATAATATTTTATCTCCGTGACAGAATGTCTAAATCTAGGCCTTGGTGGTGAACAGTTTGCGTAAATACTGATGCTACTACCGTATTGTTTCCTAACATTACTATGCATGATCAATATAGCGGAAGACAGTTTGGCAGTTTAATATAGTTCCAAATCAAGGATAATGCCAACGTTCGGTCCCTTGCCCGCGAGAGTTTGATTTGTTAGCTTAAATTGGAGGATGTAGCAAAAAATGATAGGACGAGGCTAATAACGCTGGAATCAAATTATTTTGCCGTCAACAAATATTTGTCCCTTAGCGTCAGGTTTCTGATATCTAAAAATATATAAATTCAATAAAATACACACAATCTAAAACTTGCAGGCTGTTTAAGACGTTTATATAGAATGTCAAGATTTGTTGATTGTTTTCTTTTGTCGGCTATCAGGTAGTCAAATAAAGTCAATTTGAAAAAATGTTACGATCGTTTCGTTACATACCACTCTGTACGCTATGGGTTTGATACAAACATTGATAGCTCCCTTAGCCAAAAGGTGGCCACCATCTTCAGTTATACTTTTAGAGTGTTCGCGTCGAATGTAGCTGAAGTACGACTTGTTTTTACATTTGGCTCTGCTGGCTTCTCAATTGGCTAATCTTCCTTTGATGTCCAACAATATTTGGATCTTTCACTGGAATATGTTGTCACATGGATTTGTTATTGCATGGAAAACCCTTCACATAGAATTATGTCTGCCTACCAGTGGGAATAGCTCAGATATAACAAAGTCCACAAATATATCATAAATACTGAATATACATATTAGATAAAAAGGGGCGGTCCATCATAATACGAGGTCTTGTGATTACATACCTACTTTTTAAGTGATAAGGCATGACTTTGAATCAAACAATTGCAGCGACCGGACATTATTTTTGTTGGTTATTTACGTCAATAAGTCAAGTTTGCGTGTACTTATGTGTGTATGTATGTGTTTGCAGAATTGTAGAACAGTTTGCTTTACCAGCAAAGTAATCATTTTCATGAATATTAATTTATTATTACTTTCTGTCAACCGATATAAGACATTGGCCATGAGGTTTTACTCTTTTGTCTGCACTAATCCAACATACACGGTGCAATCTAAAGTGTTCTAAAAAAGTAGCAAAAATCGGAAGTAAAATCAAAGGTGACAGAAAAAGAGTTGTGACTACAAAAAAGTTGGTCCGACCGGATTTTAATCCCTACAGTGGACCACCTCTCGGATGCGAAGCAAGAACCGTACCAATGTGCTATCTGATAAAGATTTAGATGGACTACATAACTATTGGTTAAATTAAAATGACTAACCATAACAAAACAAAATTGCGGCGTATCCTTGTTTTTTAGTCATGCAAGACAAGCCATGAGTCCTTCTGTCGTAATCTCTTTTCTATGTAGCACACACTTGCGTTATAATGCTTAGAATGTTTTTCTTGTTATAAATTGTGTCCACGGATGTTTCTTTCTAAGTGATTTACTTCCATATCTCCCTCTCTTATTTATATCTCATCTCCTTTCCTATTATCAGTATCTCTTTAAAAACCTCTCACTTCCACCTGTTAGTATGTTGCTAGAATTCTTCCTCGATAATTGATCAGGGTATATCGATATTTCAAAATTCAAATTTCAGAAAAAAGAAAAGCTCACGATGTCTAACTTTTATTTAGGTATTGTACTCCACACTATTATTTCATAGTTTCAATGTTCACACAAATTGCTCGTAACCCAAAGGGTTCATCAAACAAATCACTCGTGAGCTTGTAAAATGACTCTGTTGATTGTCTCAAGTAGATTATCCTCTACAACTATTAAATCATGGAGCACGTCGTGCCGGGGGTCGCTAAACAAAAGATTGCTTCTCCGCTCACTCTTCATACGCTAGCGAAGCGATCAATCGCCTGAATTGCACCAATTCTCGATTCTCGCAAGAGGTGTCGCTCTAGATTGCCGGAATTGTCGTGATAAATTTGAGATCTTTGACGTGAATCAGCCGCAAATGACTACAAATTGTCTACAATGCAGAGAGAGCTTTGTCACTGGCATGAAACTATGCTACGAGGGTTGAAAATGATGGAAACGACCTCTGTTGAAAGGGCTAACCTCCTATTTACCATTTTGCTTGATAATTTCTAGTAACTCTTCAACTGTCCTCACAACCAAAAACACCCAACGTCATCTGAATACATTTCTTGTGGACTGTATTTGCATGATCAACACCAAACACTTACATGACCCTAAAAGCACACATTTTGTATTTCGCGTTATATCCTATTCATGGTTTAAACCGATTTTCCCGATTTTGCATAGATCATTTTTACGCTCCTGTTTTGAAACAGAAGACTTTGAGGGTCCTCTTGTCAATTTCCTGTTTAAGTTTGTTTCCTTTAATCCTAGTCACTTATATTCCATGCCCGTGACGTCAGTATGTTATTGTTGCTCTCAATTGGTTGTCAATGCAGAGCATGGTGCTAACAGTCAAGAGAAACAACAAAATAATGTCTTTACGACCCCTTTAAAGGACACCTCCTCATGGATAACTGTCTTAATTATGAATTTTCAACTCCGACTTAAGTTCAGTTTTGTTTGTGACCAAGAGTTTTTTGTGTGTATTTTTCTATTTGCAAGTAAAACCTGAATTACCAGGATCCTCATCTTGGATAATGTTAAAATGTTATCCTTTATTGTTTATGTATTACATTTTTATAGTACAGAGTATCATATTTCTTGACTAGCAGTGTTATTAATTTGAATTCATGGTTCCGATTGTATTTTTTTTAATAGTAAAACTTGTTTTTCGTAGAACTGAGTATCATATTTATTGATTTGCAGTTACATCAGATGTATTTAATGAACGACTCTAGTTGTTATTTGCTCTAGACAATTAGCATTGTTTTACTCTGAAACACAAGTATGTGTCTATATTTTTTTCTATTTATCTGATATATACAATATAATGTTTGACATGACACTCAATTGTCAGACAAGTGTTGTTCATAGTTCAGTCTAACAACATATGAAGTTACTAACCGCCATTTGTACACACATGTTAAGTTGTATACAAACAAATATAGTTGTTTCAATGAACCTACCGTTCTTTGTTGTGGTGTCTGGATTTTCTTTGTCTGAGTCAACGTTGGGATAATTGAAGTATCCAGTAACATAAATCTGTACCAAGATCAAATTGTCTAACATTCCGAGTTAACAATCTTTGGAACTCACTCACAACAGCTACTAGGCTATCTAATACTATTTGTGTTAATTTTTAATTCCCATACTTAAAACATGATTTCTATGAATAACGAACAACTAACAACATTAACAAGAAAAAAACGAGTAAATGAACAAATAATGACAGAAAACTGAAGAGACGCCAAAAGGACCTACATGTATATTATTGTCTCAATATATTGAGTAATCAAGTGACCAAGTAATTAGTCACTTCTGTCCTATCGCCGCTTTTACGATCCCGACATAGTCTAATAATTTGCCTGATAACATACCAATAGTCATTTATATAATGGAGACACAATACAGCAATTTAATCATCGTTATGTTTACATATCCTCGTTTTAAGTCGTTGCTAATTATCATAACGCTTTTTACAATCACAAGTGTATGGATCTAGTGTGGGCGTGATTCAGTCTGACATGGGATCATTGCTGATTGGTTTTCACTCTGTGATGATGGTGATATTTACTCTGAGACTGGGGTCCATCTAACAAACTACATGACTTATCTCTTGGGTAATAGGCGGAAACCAGACAAGTCTGCATCTTGTGTTTAACACTCATAATAACTTAATCCCTACACGACTCCACACTGTTTACCAACATCTAGATTTCAGTGTAGGAGCCAGAACATGAGCTGTTAGATGTCATGCAATGGGTCAAGCTACATCCTTAGCCTGCCACTGACCTCGAGCGACTTAAAAAGACCATTTCAGACTTAGGCTACACAAAACAGAATAATGCATGTAATACTGATCTTAGTTTACTCTGACCGTGGCCAAAATTATCTCTAACTAACTATGATTAACATTTTCCCGTTAAACATAAGAACATAAAACATTGTAAGGAAACAACACAACACATTTGATATTACTTGAAATTAGTGTCAGAATTTATAACAATAAGATCACTATAACAATTTGTTGTAAGTATTAATAAATTGTAAATATTTCTAAATTGGTAAAAACTGAAATAACTGACACACCCGAAATAAACATAAACGTGTTCCATGACCGTGCATTAGCAACCATATCATCAGCAAAGTATAAAGAGGGATGAGCCTCCAAAATATACAAAGAAATATTTAAAAGATGAAATGAGAGGATTAATTTTGATCACAGAGTGCTTTGGATTAAATGAAAATATAATATGATATACAAAATAAAACCTACGAGCGACTACCTTAGTAATCCTACATCAGGTACCCATGTTTACTGCTGTGTTGACACGGTAGCAAATTGTGGGATAATTGCGGGACAATGACTTACAAAAAAACGAGACATCACATACATCGATTGTATTCACTAACCTACCAAATAAATTCCATTTTTATACAGTTACATACATTTATAAACTGATATACAATATATATCAATGATAATATTTATAATTTTGTATACACTGAGTCGGCCTGTGGCTAGCGACAAAACACAATAATGCACACAAACAGAGCTCCGGACGTGATCTGAAGAATAAAATATCGAGATGCAAGGCATCATGGGTATTGACATAATATAAAATATCCTGCCTCTATACAATCCAGGCAATGTCGTGTTTTAAGGCATTGTTATACTTTTTTCACCAGCTGAACCCAATGGTAATCTAGCAAATGTATTGGAGTGTCGATGATTCATGCAACAAATACTGTAGTATAGTCTAATTTCAGAGTATTTCTCATCGCTCTTATCTTGTACGATTGACTCAAACTAAATCTACAAGTTTGGATAAGGACGCCATACAATTTACACTTTTATGAAATTAACTTATTTGTTACAACAACAAAATGTAGTATAGTTTAAGGACCACCCTCCCACTAACCGTGAATCGTTGACTGAAACTATCCCCAACCCATTCGAATAAGTTAGGACGACGCGCCACAAGATTTTGATTACAATCATAGTCAAACTTGTTCTATTTTTCAAGTGGCTAACCACAAAGGGACAGAACTTCCTTAATGTTTGTGAAGTTGAAAGGAAACGCCAAAGTTAGATTTGTTTTTTATCACATTACGAGTACCGTTTCCATAGTGTAGCTCTTCTCTCATTATTTTCTGTTTTCCTCTTTGACTAAATGGCCAGTGTTGGAGTGAAGCTCTCTAGTGTCACATTTCCCGTAATCACGCTTGAAAATACCAGGCCTGGTCGATGCGCGTTAAGTTCTTTTCTTATAACCGTCAAATCTCAATCGTATGACGTCTGGTTCATGCGCTTTCATTAAAGATAAGTCAATATACAAACTGCCTGCTCGTCTAATGTCTCTAGTTTGAAAGTGGATTTCAACATATTGCTTTTTGTTAGTTTTGTCGATGTTCTGTCGATAGGGTCTTCAAGATATACATCACAGTGCTTTACCTGTAGAAAAACCATTTATTATCGAGATGATTATCATTGCTGGATGCTTTTGCTAGTTATTGTACGTCAGCCGTAATGTAAATGTATGTATGTACTTAACTAATTAAATGCGTTCTCTATGTTTTCATACAATACTACATTTATAGGTTCTACTAGGATTAATAACGTGCATGAATATGGTTTTGATATTCACGTCCACATACTGTTATACTGGGAAAGTTGTGTGCCCCCTAACCTCTTATACATATCAAAAGATAGCCATTCATAGGTTCTACAAGTATTTATTGTTTAATTTTTAATTTAAAAAAAAAATAAATTATGTCTATTTTGCAATTTTTTTGTTCAGAGCACATAAACAATTATATAATTTCACTAAATATTCCCAAACAAGACAATAGTTTTATAAACACAATCTTCAGGTCAAAAATTGTATTTAACATAATTAAGATGTTGCCAATGTTCATTAAACCTCTTTCACGATTATGATTGAACAGTGTAAAAATCCTGAGCTGACAATTGTTGGATAAATTGAACTTTGTAATATTTTCTTGGAGAGTGTTCCAAAGAAAATCAGTTTTTCTTTTTTTCTTAAATGAGATTTTAGTTAGTAGACTTATAACCTAAACATGGTTCTCATCCCTTTTTTCAATACACGGATATTTAAAAGAGGTAGGTTCCTCCAAACTTCAAGCTTATCCAACAGGTTCTTGAAAGCCATTTGTCATTTTAATTTGATGATAAGATTTATTTGCATGATGAATAACATGCTAATGCAGTAAAAAGAGTGCAAAGTGTTATCTATGCAAAGACATTTGTTAAGGACTTTAACGTTCAAAATCGTATTATTTTATTGTTATTGTAATAAGTAAATGATGGATGACAAGTGTTAAATGAACATCTTCTTCATCATTTATATCACAATATTTAAATGTTCGCTTGTAGTAGGACATTTAATGTTGCATCAGATGTATCTATTTTGTCGAGCCTGATCTCTATTATAACTTATGACTCCCCTGTTCTTGACATTATGAATACACGAGTGAAATTATATGATATGACGTCAATTTTTGTTATTGATAATTGAAAATTACGCATAATAACGCAGTGTACTTAAGTGATTATTGGAGATACATCGTATGCTTAAAGCATAATTTGTAAAAAAAATATCAAATTACTCTTTGTTAGCCTACAGATATTTGTAATCAAGAATGTTTTTTTAAGAACAGCAAAGAAATATGACTGGCATCAATCATGAATTAAAACTGAGTGCCAAAGTTTCCAGACGTCTCTTCTTTCTTTTTTTTTTAATTAAATTCTAGTCTTAGTGTTGTTTGTTTGCTTACATCTCCTATTGAAGTATATTCGTGTTTTAATAACACTCTTTGTTATTTGTAAACTTTTTAAGCAACAAATAACGATGCTAATTTGTTTCATTTTTTTGATGAGTTCTGTTTTATTTGGGTCCCTTTTTAGATAGTATAAAGTGTTAATAAATGCTTACACATTTTTCTGTGCAAGTACAGTGGCGACGACGGACATATAGTATTAAAATAAATAAGTATTTGTTTACAACAGGAGACGGAGATAGGAGACGGAGACAGGAGACGGAAGCAGGAGACGGAGACAGGAGACTGAGACAGGAGAGGAAGCCAGAAGACGGAGACAGGAGACGGAGTCAGGAGACGGAGTTGGTAAACATCAGTCTGTAAACATCTTTTTTTTCCAAACAATGAGAAACATATGTTAAGAAGGTCCTTAGAAGATCCTGTGTGCAATTATTTAGGGTCTTACTCCTAACGATTAGTCCATCACCTAAATAACGTACATGAAAATCATATAAGGGACATAACTCTGCCAAAACTGTTTTTAAAAAAAAGTTCAGCTGTTAGGGACCCACGAATTAAGCCTCTGTGTAAGATTTCAGATTTATATCTTAGACGATGGACCCACAGTGTGTTCGCAAAAAAAGACATATGGCAAAATACTCAAAGGAGTATATAAGAGCCATAACTCTGTTTTCTAATTGATTATTCAAAAAATTATGAAATATGATTTTAGATAGTCCCAAGAAGAGCATCTTTGCAAGATTTCCCGATTCTTAACTCTGAAAATATATAATATATATAATTTTTCACAAATATTTCTATCTGATTTTGTCGAACTATATCCCCTACTATTACCTTGGGAAAGTATTGTCACCCTATTTCCCACTTTGCGCTGCCCTGCGGCGACACGCAATCGCCTGTACAATCATTGTAGAAAAAGTGTCCCCATGGAACATAAAAACCCTTTGGAGAAATTAATTATTATTATTAACTTGAAATTTAATACTGGAGATTGGAATTTCTCTTTCTTGCACCAAGGCCATTACTAAGTTTTCTTGAGATATGCAAAGTTTCTTCCCTTCTTTTTGTGTGAATAAGACAATGGCATATCAAGACTGAGCGCCTATGAGCTGTGTATGCACCAAGATAAAACCAACAGTTTCAACTCAATCAACAAAAAGTTGTTGTATGTTGTTTGTAACTTTTATGTTTATTGGTACAAACTAAAATTTCTAGATTCCAGATTAAAAGTGTCATCTTACTAATTAAAAGTGCTAGCTGGAACTTCCAAGTTTAGCAAGTGCAATGTATTTTCGATTCCTGCATAAGAAAGAAATGTGCATATTTACTGAGTACACGTACTATATAGGGTAATAAAATCATTGGTACATAATGCAATTCCGGACAACACTTGGTTAACCGACTAGCAAGTATTTAGAAAAACTGCTATCGTGATATAACTACTTAAATTGAAATCCTCACTTTAAACAGTCCGTATTACAACTACTAAAACGTACCTTGTTCTGTATACCTTGGATCCACCCTAGACAGTAACAAAGCTGTGGTACTTGGCACTACATTGATTCTCATAGGGGTCTCATCAATAACTCGTTCTTCTGTGACAAATAAAAAGAGAACGAGAACAAATGAATGTGTTCACAAATTGTATTAATCAATAATAAACGCCGTATTTTTTAACGCACAAAATTAATCCAGTGATCGACAAGAAAATAATACGAATTGTTCATTTACAAACATGGAAACTAAAATGCTGTTCCTCACAATAATCATACATATTACATACAAATAATACACAATTACTAAGTCCATCAAAATTATTACTATGAAACATATTTCTTTCTATCACAGATGTCATAATATGTTATCATATAAAAGTTATACGAACGAAAAACTTAAGTAGCAAAAGTTCAGTTAATAGGATATGGTATTTTGTATTAATATGTATTTGACATATATATCTACGTCTCTTTCATTCTCAATCATTTTAACTCTCCCACTCTTTCTATCTCTCTATCAAACAAACGCGTAGCCTTAAAGGAACGTGCAATATGTTGAATGCCATTGTATGCTATACTGTTTTACTTGTTATTCAAACAAAGTTAAGATATAGTGTTTTTTAAATCCGTATACCAAATGACGGTACTTCTATATTCATGATATTTGTGTATCTTGCTTACGTTGAGTAGTTCGTTAGCCCGTCAAGTACAGTTCACTATTTCTTAAATCCGATACCTTTGGTGTTTTAGATCCCGGGTCACTTACTTTAGAGGAAGACTTTCTGTACATTAAACACGACAGCCGATTGGAAACTGAGGTTGAAAATATATATATAATGAAAGTAAATACAGCAGTTTAAAACACTACACAATTAAAACAATACTTTCGATTTCTGAATCAAGCAGTTTTTCGTATTTAGCGGTATGTTATTTAATGTAGTAAACTAAGCTCAATAATTTCAGTCAAAGAGAACAGATCAATCTTAAAATGACGGTCAAATATAATAATCTTTTGAATTTTTGTTATCAAACAAGTCGTGTTTATTATTGATAAAGTTTCAAACTAAGCTAAAGCTTTTTGGCACAATATCCTCTCGTTATAGCGGTATAACGTTTTCAGAGAAGCAATAAAATACTTACGTTTCTACGCTGGGAAAATTTCGTTCCATTTTGACGTGTATAGCGTTTGTTTAACATCTTAAAAAGCTCTGCATGGTTTCTAAGGTTAAAATAAAAAGGAAAAAGTCTGCCCTCTTATTTCTAACATGAGTAGTAATAGGTGTGGAAATTGATTATAAAATGTGAAGTTATATTGATGAATCAGACAGAAGTCGTGTTTCAGCCAAAGTGGTTGTACCGAATAACATCGTTAAAAGAGTATTACATTTAATACATTAAACCACCAACATACCTTCAAATCCTTGAACGCTGGGCCACAATCTACTGTGACACCCTCATAAACCTACAACCCCCCCTCCCAAAAATATAAATAACCATGGTACCGGAAGAGGATGTGGAAACATTGCCACAATTTGTTATCGACAAGGACTGATAAGTCGAAAGTACT
>JAUUEB010470312.1:0-11747 GCA_032362205.1 Clione limacina | reverse complement strand
ATTCGAGAGGATTCGTGTCAAATCCAAAAGTTACGTATTTGCTAACACTACAATACGACTAACAGCCAGTGGTCATCAATGTTCGATCCGCCTATTATATAACCCTAATGTGTTTGGCATACGCGATACACTACACATATTGATTGATTCACTCACATAATCACTCTTATAAAAGTGTATTTATTGATTATTTTCCAAACATCTTAAATTCTTTATGAAAGTCTGTCCGGGGTCTTGCTCATCAACTTCCCAGCAATTTATTCTGAGCTAATCAACTCGAAAGTCAAAAGATCCTTGAAAGACATTGTCATATAATAATCTAACTTAATTCCTTTTTATCTTTTTTTCTTTATCTTTAATTGTCTCTCTTTGTAATCATGTTAATTAAATCATAAGACATCCAGCCCATTCTACCAACGCGCTTGAAAAAACCCAGAAATCTATCCAACCGTATCGCTTGCCTATTGCTTTTCTGCCCGTCTGTCTGCACACGTCTTTTCCGTCTTTTCCCAGGTTTAAATTGTACCATTTCCTTGAACTCCTTAAACCAATGGCAGAATGTCATCATTGATCTGGATTTATCCTTGATTATTTCCCTTCTCTCCGACGTCTTAACCCTCGGATTTTCAAATGTAATTCGTCAGCGTCCTATTTATCACCACTGCCTCCAGGATAGTGTCAACACACGATAATTGCATCTCACTAAGAACTAGATTTGTCTCCCCTGTTGATAATGTGATCAATGGAGTAAATAAGGCAGACATTCTCAAGTTTATCTTCAGCTACAAGCTGTTAGTTTAGGAGACAGAAAAAGTTATTTATCATGCATAAAGTATCGAATTTGTGCCACATGAAGGAGAAGATGTAGATAGGAAAATAACGAATTAATTTATGTCACATGTTGCGATTTTAAGTTTTGGAGGTTATTTTGAAGATGCTCATCATGTTCGTAGCCAGGATTTTGAAAAAGTTAGAGCATTTAAGGCTCAAAATTGGGGTTTTCCCCATTTCCCTTTGGCTACGCGCCTGATGCTCTTCTTTTTAAGAGATTAAAGTTTTTGGTTGGGAAAGAACGGTATGAATGTTGTTTTTGGTTAACCATCAAACTATCATCATAACGTCAAGAAAAACTCTTTTTTTACCAGTGAGTTGTTTTTGATAAAAACAATTAAGTTGTTCAAATTTGTCCAAACTTGTTGTCGATTTTATAACTCAATGTTGTCCTTCACAATGACCTGTGATCAGGGCAAATTTTCATTTATTTTCGCCTTCGGAATGTTAAGGGTTAGTTTCATAATGTGTATACATTCAAAAAGTGATATTTCTAAAACAGTATCTCTTTGTCCTAACTTTCGACAATATCATTTTGTACCAACCCTGTTATTAAATCAGAATCTAGACTCGTAAAGATGCCTACTCCTTTATCGACAGACCTATCAATCGATACAATAGCACATTAGCGCTTTTTCTTGTCGACACTTCCGGTAAAGCACGTTCTCAAAACAAACATTCTGTTGTTGCAGACGTAAAATAAACATGTACTATCTGTGTGGTCTCCCCTTACCACACAGGGGAAACATTTCTTGTTTTTAAAAAGATGTACGTTCTGTCAAAATTGGGTTAATATCAGCGCTAGATCTTTACCTAGTTAAATAAGGAGAACTTGAGATATATACGAGAACAGATTGTGAAGATTATATTAAATAAAGAGGTCTGACACCAGATAGACGAGTTCGAAGAAGTAGCTGGGCTTATCTTGTTTTACGTACGGGAATAAAATATAGTGAAAATCGAGAACAGCTTAAAGAGAACAATTAAGATTACTTAACACGAGATAGAAAATATTTCGTCAAACATCTTGGCTTTATTATTGTATTTACATGAGAGTGGCGTTTTAGAGAATAATTGCGATTATTCTGGTGTTTAATTAGAATAAACACAATACATTTATCTAAGCCACTGATCCACAAATGTTGGTGATGTGAAGGAAAGAATTAAAGAAAATAAGACACTTTAAACAAGTGTTGACAAGAAAAAGAACAATGACTACTTGCATGTTTGCCAAATTAAGACGCCAATAAGGGCCAAAACTGTGTCATAAAATATTTTTCAACAATTTGAAAAAACTGTTTTTAGAAGATCTTCATTAAAGCCTATATTTGCAAGATTTGAGTTTATTGATTATAATAATCTTCCAATTAGGTGGAGGTCATAAATGAAAACTTGAAAACGGATGTAACTCTGTTAAAGTTATCTTTTTTCAATCTCATAAACAGCATTTAGGGATCTGCCTATAGAGCAAGATGGAATATTCCTAACGTTGATGACGAGACCACAGCGTGTTAGCCAAATTAAAAAACAACTCAATAAAGACCATGACTCTTTAAAATATTTTCAAAAAAGAATGAAACAGTTGTTTTAAGAATGTCACTCGAATGACACGTGTTCAATATTTCAAGATTCTACTTTTAATGATATGTCCGATGCAAGAAAGACATACATGCATCTATATATCCAAGTAAACAAAAAAGTTGTTAATTTGTTATCAATAAAAAATATGGCTTTAAACGAATCAACATTTAATCAAAGTTGATTGAATTTTAACATGTTGTGTGTAATCGTTAAAAAGTAACTATGTATCAAGATCTTTACCATATGTTGAAAAAAATACTATGCAACTTATAAAATAGATCCACTAAAGTCGGATTCACATTTAAATTTTACAACTGGAAAGATAAATAATGTTTTCGTTTACTCGGATATAGATGAACCTGTTGAATAAAATTAATATAAGATCGCATGTAAAAAATGGTCCATGAATTCCAAGCCGTTTTCGAGAAAGAAGCAAAAAATGGAATTGTTCTCAGTGGAACAAAGTGGCACTTTTCTAATTTGTGTGTTTGTTTGTACTGCCTCAGACTGCTGATAGTTCGGTGTATATAATTATGCAACTGATATTTATTTTAGTAAATAAAACGTTGTAACAACAACAAGGGGATTATCAGAAAATCCATAATGATGTCACCTCTCCTCAACAAAGGACATAAATACTAACATTGTGATGTGATACCGATGTGTTAGGGCGAAATCAATTCTGATCACGAGCCCCCTCCCATTTTATTATATTTTGAGACCTCGTTTGTTCATATTGCTGATGTACATTACAGAAAATTAACCATGAAAGTGGTATTGAAGATTAAGAACCACATGTTATCCACGCAATTTCAAATCGACCATCGATCAATCAACCCTCTTGAAAATACATAAATGCTTGAAACATTAATCAGCTCTAATAATAACATAGAATGTAAGTTGAGTTCATCATGCAATAACGTGACACAGACTAATTCATATAATTGCCTTTTTATCCTTATCTCTTACTATTTGTACGTGATCGGTTTTATTGTTCTTGCTTTAGGATTGCAAAAATATCGGTGAATATTATTTTGTGAAAGATAACGTTTGTCTAACAGCTACAGATGGGAATTGATGTTTCTCTAAAACCAACGCCCAAACATAATCCTAATGTTTGACGAGACATTTAGGGCTCATAATAATTTCTACTCGAAACGAAAAAAAATCAGCGAAGACTAAAGAAGATCAAATGCGCTTCCTGAGATATTTCACGAGCGACTTTGTTTTCCTTGTTGAGTAGGCCATACTGGCATGTTTTAGACGAATTACTTCCGCTTCTTTTACTCCCATCAGCTTCCTAATCTATCAGCTAGGTATTGAAATAGGAGAAAACAAAATAGGAGATATTTCTCCATGTTTCTTTATGCACGTAATTCGAATCTCATCCAAGCACTTCGTCCGCTCGGTGAGCAGAAAATTGAATCATGCGAATTATGATAGGAAATATATGAGCACAACATTTAAATATGTCCCTGACCTTTATGTCTAACGACCAGAAATTACATCTGGCGTCTATTTTAGACCACTCGATAGCGTAACATATCGTACGATGATTAACATTCATGAGTTTTTATTTTAGTTTTTCGTATCTTAAAAGTTTGTATTTTATGTCTCTTAAATCTTTTGAGTTCAGAGGAAATATTGAATTTTGAAAAGAAAAAAATAATATATTTTAAAAGGAATTTCATAAGTCGTGACTCGAGAATAAAAAAGAGGCTTGAAGTCAATATGTTATGCGATCAGGTCCGAATGCTTCATTACTTAAAAAGCCATTTTAGACTGAATTAAAACTAGATAAACAACTTAAATTATCAGAATTAAAGAAGTATGTTTCAACACATGTTCAAACATGTTATATTATTTCTATGAATTCCAAGCCGTTTTCGAGAAAGAAGCAAAAAACATGGAATTCAACTCCAAGTCCCAATTAGTGGGAGTACCACGTCAACCCAGGGTAGCCTTTAAAAGTTGGTTGATATATCAATTGTTTATGTTATACTATTTCGTTACTCAAATCAACTTTATCAACATCAAAGACGAATGCATTAAATGTGCGTTTACATATTATGCACGAACTATTTTTCATAATTATCTGGTATCTTACTTTGAAAAATAAAAATAGTAGATAGATGAAAGGATATTATTAACTGGCAAAATTGTATTTGATGAATTAATTGACGATGTAATTTATTTGTTTTGAATTAGTTAAGGATTTGTCACTAATCCTGTAACATAAAAAATATTCAATGGAAACGTTAGTTCATTCAATCTGATAGTAATCTTATTATGTATTTATGTACAGATAAAATCAATGTAAAGTGTCAATACTGTATTCTTAACGAATGTTTGCGGGGGAAAAGCACGCAAACTTAAAAAAAAATAACTTGCGAGTTATTCATTTAAATCAGATCATGTGCCAATTTTACGTGCATATTCATTAACAAAATTCCTATACTCATATATTATAAAAACCCACCTTAAAGCGAGAGAGAAGCTACTAGTACCCTTGATTGACGAAGAAAGCGGAAGCGAAATTTCGTGTGATTTTTAAAGTTGACAATCTGCGCCCATTCGGTTGCTTCTTTTTTTCAGCTTCAATTTATTGTTACACTCAAAAAAATATTTGTTTAAGATGTGTCATTAATATCACTTTGAAGTATGGTATTTAAACCTAAATTTGTCAACTGTGTATTCCGTCATGTTGTTTGATTGTTAGTTTGAGGTCTAGTCTTGATTTCACCCAGAAAAATGAGGATTCTGCTTCTGATTACCCAACAGTTGAAATAGGTGTAAACTAATTTCATTGAAGGTATTTTTCACTTTCCTCATTGTGCCAAATCGAGCCAGCAGTAGAGATCTGTTTCATTGCTCCTGTTATTTCTGGAAATATTACTTTACGATTTATTACATTGAATTATATCAAAAATCACAATGTATCGGTATAATAATATCTTCTAAGTTTCCCAGGAAAGTAATGATAACAATAAAAGACAGTTCGAACAATCATTAACTGAATGGAAGCTAAATAGTTTTGGATCATTTAAAGTTCCCAATCTGGTTCTCTAAATGTAACAAGGAACGAAAATGTAAAGGCAAGATATTTATAACAATACGAACTGAATTGTATGCTTGCTTGTTTGCTTGATTGATTGATTGCGTGACGATTAGCTCCAAAGTCTCTAGGTGGATTTTGCTGTAATTTGAACATAGGATAACAAAAATACTGAAGATGTAATAAAATAAATGAAAATTTTATGAAGCAATTACGTTTCCTTATATATCCCTATCAATTAAAGGACATTTTACCTTATCAGTTTTAAGGCACCTTACTTACCCCACCTCAACACGACTCTATATCTGTGACTTTCCCGAGAAAAAGATAAAAGAAAAAAGTTAAAAAGTGGCCGGCGACAAAACAACATCATAGAATGACACCCGTGACAAAATCGCTCACTGGTCATTTGACACTGTTTTTATTTTATTTTCCATTATGCTCTGTTGAACACATATTGTTATACGTTTGTAAAAACCTTCTGTTTGAATTCAAATAGCAAAAGAGAACAGTCAACTTTTATTTTAAATCGCCTCAGGCTCATAGTTGTCGCTTTTAGTTAAGTTTATAAAAAAAGCATATTATGGAAATATTGAATGCAGATCAAAAGCCATAATATGAATCTGAGCACGTCAATGTGATACAACTACATGGCTATGACATTTCCGTTTTATTTATACTAAATGTATAACTAGAGGTTTTCACCGGCGTTGCCTAGAATTACACATTCAAAGGTCAATTTTTGACATCGTCCTGTATGTAAGACAAATTGTTATCAGCAAGCGTACACATTGCCTACAAATTCAGGAATACGAAATTCCGTTCCCTTGCTCAAGTCTGAAGAGCATACTTTCGCTTTTAATTAGTAAATGTGCTTTTAAATATGGCCTGATGTTTAAAAAGAATAAATATAGAAAAATACGAAGGTCATATTTTTGAATAAACTGAAATTACACAAAAAGCTTGACTTTATATCCCTTAATAGTTACAAAATCTAAGAAGTTCGGTTTGAAAAATAAACAGAGACTAAGTGAAATTTACTGTTACTTGAGTAACAGAAGTGTTTAAATTTACTCTAGTTGAGTAAGCAAGGAAACTTGGTGCTATATTATGTCTGTGACAACTAAGTGAAACAGTCGTTTACGCCTTTATTTGAGTCGAGTAAACATGGATACCTGTTATTCCATTTTACTAGGACTGCAATATAAGATATTTGGTAACTTAGAAACTTTATATTTGTCTTATGCTAATTTTTCTTAATGTAAAATCAATGACGTAAATTCCCTCTACCCAAGCGCATTGTTTGGGGGACATTGGGGATTGCCCCCACTCCGACAATGTCGGTCGCTTTGCATTAATTTTACAAAAACCTATCTCTCCTTCCCCATGTACAATATTCGCTACGTGCCTGCCTTCTCTAAAATGCTGTCATTGTCTTGTTCTGTACGTAAACCAGTTTGGAAAATACAGTGACGCTGCGTCTGTAAAGGGGTAAATCTTGTTTGTAAAACCAGACTTGATACACTATCGAAACTGACCACGTGGCGTGCTTACTTAGACTCAAGACTTACAGATGAATCAATTTAGTCTGGAGATTTGGTGGAGACTGTGTCGTTTGTGGCCATTAATCCACACTATGTCTCAAAAAGGTTGTTTGTGAATTAAGTAGTACCTCTGGCCAAGGCTTGGCTTTAATAAATCTAATTTAGATAGAAAAAAGCTTATTGCACACGTAATGCCCTGTCCTATGGAGTAAGTGACACTCACTATAATACTGCCTCAAAGTTTTATTGCATTAACTTGTTCTGTGTCTGATGGCAACACAGCTTGATTCGATGATTCAAGATTGGGAATAGAGAGGGGTGGGCTTTAAGACTTTTATAATATATATTATCTTACTGAAGGGCTTGTCGACTCTCAAAAGAAGTAAGTTTGTAGATAGGTTGTGTGTTTTGTATTATGAGTCTGATTTATTTATCGCTTGTTTAATTAAATCTCATCCATGACATTCATACTTTTTTTCATACCCAAACGATAAAATCAAGTACGGGACATGATAAAGGCGCCATGTAATTTTCTTTATTTTCCCTTTTTTAAATTGTATACATTCCAATGAGGTCAACCACAGCAAAAGACTACAGTAAAAATTACGAAATAATCAAGACAATGTGCGAACATAAGTTTAATTTGAAACGTTTGTTGTGAGATGAAACTAGTTTTGAGATACTTTCCTAATATCTACGGGCGAATTTTGAAATAATTAGCTGACAAGCTGTCGTACAAATCGAAGAATTGGTGGAACTAAACGAGTGAAAAAAGATAATAATGGATAGAGAAGTAAAAATGACAGACTGAAATAGATACACAAGAATACATTTATGAAAAGGTCATTTAAATGAATTAATGCCTTTACGAATAACTCGACGAGATAACATAGAAGAGAGTGTGACGACGAGAGTGAGAGGTTTAAACTGGATAAAACTGGTTATCCAGACTCCAGACAGTTAAGATATTTTAAAATTTCAAGCTTATCCGTTACAAGATAAAAAATGAAATAATTATAATAATAATAATAGTATTTGTCTACATAATAAGATTGTGTGTATGTTTGCACAATGATAATAGTCAAAATTTATGTAGATATAACAGGGTGTTTAGTGTGCAGTTAATACTTTCGTGCACATTGGTGTATCCCTTATTTGATAGTATTTAACTGTATCCTGTTGATCATTTTTTCAAAAAAAACATCTTACCGATTTGAAAAGCTGGCATTCACTGGTTTAATACGCAATTACGCAACAACCAAACGAACTGTTCATTCCTATTATTTTCATATAATTGAAAATATATGATATATACATTTTGACGCCGAATATCAACATGTTCAATGAAAGACGTTGCTCTCTTTTCGCAGATATTACGCAAATTTTTCCCCACATTCCATTTTCAATTTCACACAAGATTTTTTTTCGATTTAAAAGGTAGTTACAAAGACTTTTTACGATATCCTCCTAATTAGATTGGAATGTTCAAAATCAAATGTTCTTTTTTTCATGACATTAGTACATGAATGACCTTAAAGCAAAAACTGGACTCTGAAAGTGAAATCCTGAGTAATACCGGATATAAGTGTTAGTATTCTTATCAAGAAAATCAATTATAACTTTCCCAAATGCCCCCATCCCTTTAAAGAATCTCAGCGCTTCACTTCGATTTCCCCCATTTGTAAATTTTAGATACGCGCCTGATGTATACCCTTATTGTGTTACAGCGCCATAAATGCATACAACAGTTGAAGACGTTATAATATAAGTTTACCCAAAATGTGCTATGTCAACAAAAAAGCATTAATAATGCTGCATAATTATAGGAAAACTTCCTTTACAAATTAATCTAGCCTATATCAGCATGTTGCCATAGCAACACTCAGGTCAAGTGAACAACGTTATGTTTATTTTGATGCATAAGCGCATTAGTGGGGATGCTTAATGAGTATTTAAGTGTCGTTGTTTGGTCTGAAAGATGATTACTAATGATATATTTAAAGCACATTAGTAAGGAAATGGGTCTGTTATTCCAGTAGCAATGTGACAAGAGCTTTGCCACCGGCAAATGTTGGGCTAAGTTTACCTTTAAGTGAAATGAGTTTGCACATGAATCGATTCTTTGGTATATTATCGTAAAAGGTTGTCAAACATCTCCTCGAATGAACAGGCTTTTAACGAGGCAACCCCGATATCCAATGCACCCCTGAAGCGCAGTGGATACAAGGAGAAAGCAATGTACAATGCAGGTGAAACCAAACCCAAACGCTTCAGACAAAGACGTGTAACTTGGTTTAACCCCCTATACAACGTCGCAGTAACAACACTTTTAAGTAAGAAATGTCTTCAGCTCATCGACAAATGGTTCCCGCCCACGAGGAAAGACAAACTACATAAGATCATTAACAGGCATCTGGTCAAACTCAGCTACAGTTGCACGCCAAACGCGAAGGCCATAATAGCAGGACATACCGCCAAAGTACTATCACACGCCAACAAGGATAACAATGTTAAAAAGATGCAAGGGTGCTAAAAAAATGTCCTTTAGACGGATACTGCCTTAATTTACAAGGCCTCCATAACCACCCCCTATGTGAGAAAGACATATATAGGCAGCACAGAAGCTACCTTCAAACAGCGCTTCTTTGGTCACACGAGCGACCTAGCACATAACAAAAACAGAAATAACACAACATTAGCGGCCTTTGTGTGGGACCTTAGAGACAAAGGACAACAACCAGAGATAAAAAAATGGCGCCTGGAAACATAGGTGGGGGACGTACTATACATCACCGAGAGGAACATGCTCACCATGATGTGTATATAGTAATTCTTCCATATAAGGACATATGTTGGGTTACCATGAGGACAAGTCTGCGCATCCAGAGGCCGGCGATCCCGAATAGGGTTAAACAGTGTACCTCTCACCCAGGTCAGTTTTGTACAAAAAATTGTGATGATTGACATAGAGGAATCTTTATTTTAGTATTCAAAACATAGCAGCTATGTCATACTGTATTATTATCATAACACTTTCACTGTTTGTCATAGGAGTTACTGGGCTTCAGTGGAAGAAAAAGTTTGGTGATGGAGTTCATGTGATGCTGGCCTCATCCCCAGACAATGAAGTCTGTTCTCTCATGAAATCCAATGCTGAGATAAACTCACTGTCAGCATCTCAATATGATCTCAACACTACAAGAATACCAGGTGACAATCGTCCATGGCAGCCTGCAGATGAGATCTCATTGTGTCAAGCTGATCCAAGGACTGTGTTGATGTTGGAATCTTTTGAATTTACGTAAGAGTAAGAGATTATCAAATTTGATTTAATTATAAATTTATTTATATCCTACATATACATAGCGTAGAGTGAATTAAAAGTGTTGGTTGATGACTGTCATAGACTTATCTTTTGTATATGTCTAGTCTAGTATGCTTATTGGTTTATATTTTGTCACTTTTTTCTTTAACAATAATTCAGATAGCAGGACATTCAGATGACATTATCAAATACATTTGGTGCAACTTATAAAGATGTTGACTTTTTTCAGGAACTCATGAATTTGTATCAAATTTTTGCTTAAAGTCAAAAACTGGGCTGTTAAGCGCAACAATGAGAGGGGGGGAAGAGCTGAGTTGCCAATTCTGCACCTATTGTAGCTAAAATGCCTCTGATTCCCAGAGAGGATAATATAATTGAGCACACACTGTCCTCCATCATATACTCTAAAGTCATGTTTCCTATTTTATAATAATCAAATTTGCCCCCCCCCCCCCCCTCTCTCTCTCCCTTCTTTTTCTTTCTTTTGTTGGTGTCACAATGATTTTTTTATAATATAGAAATTACTGCTTCAAGGTTTTTGCCTTTCCCCTCTATGAGTCTCCTTAGAGTTGAAGATCAATTTTCTGCCACAGTGTCAGCGAAAAGGTGTCTACTATTGAAAGTTGTGATAACCCCTTATTTGGGTATTCTAATACCCAAGCCTTTTCATTTCATGCAGTTTTAACTGTTCTAGTATTTAACTTTGAATAAAACCTATGAAACGCAAAAAGTTACTTCAAATTTTCAAGAATTTTTTTAAATCAAGACCAAAGCAAAAAAAATGATGCACCAGTAAACAAAACCAATTTTAAAAAAAATATATTTGAGAGAGAATCTTGGATGTTTTATCTTGATGCAAACTGTGTGAATCTTTTATCTATTTCTCAGCTATATTGATGCAGGTAAAAATATTTCAGCATATCTGGAGCCAGCCTGTCGTAGCATACCGCATAATGGGACCCTTTGTGCTGTGGTGTCTGACTTGTCTATGTTTTCCCGCTCTCCACACATCATCAAACGTTGGTATGCTGCTGATGTCATCAAGACAGTGTATCTCAAGGAATTGGTAGCCAGAACTGTCCTCGCTAATATTGCTGTGTAAGATTTGTTCCTTATCCACAAAGACATTGTGGTAATGCCGTTATGAGTTGAAAACACCATTTAGATAATTAATGACATCATTTTGACGTAAATTGTTACTTCTATCGTCTCTGCAAAAAGCAAAATATATTTTGTTCTAATGAACTGTAAACTATGTTTTTGCAAGCATTTTTATTTTTTGAAAATCTTTTATTAACTCCTATGAAATTAAATAAATTAAAATGGATATGGTAGCAAGTACTCTCGGGTTCCGAATAAAAGGGCCTCCCAAATAAGAGGGCTCCATTGGAAAATTTACCACTGCGTTAAT
>JAUUEB010470301.1:0-11660 GCA_032362205.1 Clione limacina | reverse complement strand
GTTATAATTGACTAATAGAGGGCTGTCTGAACTGGGACGGTGTTATAATTGACTAATAGAGGGCTGTCTGAACTGGGCTGGTGTT
Organism: Clione limacina; assembly: GCA_032362205.1. Lineage (NCBI taxonomy): Eukaryota > Metazoa > Mollusca > Gastropoda > Pteropoda > Clionidae > Clione > Clione limacina. Next base: position 11,575 of record JAUUEB010470301.1, on the reverse strand, counting down.
ATAATTGACTAATAGAGGGCTGTCTGAACTGGGCTGGTGTTATAATTGACTAATAGATGACTGTCTGAACTGGGACGTTGTTATAATTGACTAATAGAGGGATGTCTGAACTGGGACGTTGTTATAATTGACTAATAGATGGCTGTCTGAACTGGGACGGTGTTATAATTGACTAATAGAGGGCTGTCTGAACTGGGACGGTGTTATAATTGGTTTGGAAGCAGGGATAATTAGTCTTTATTATATTCTTATTTGTTTCTCTTAATAAACTTCTGTGGGTTCAACCGTGCCGATATTCTGCGCGAACTAGCATATTGCACCTTGATGCATACACGTGTTTCTGCCGTCTCAGTTTGCATCATACGAAGTAAAGTAAGATAAGTTCGCAATACTCATAACTGTGGGATAGAACAGCTGAACTTAAACGTATTCGAAATAACTTATCATTGGCTGTCTCTAACTCTGTTTTTAATGAGCAAAAAAAAGTGAGTGGAAAAAAACAATCAGAGTTTAAATGGTACCTTGTTTTTTATATTGGGTCATAAACTTGTAGACAAAACCACCATGGACATAAACGGTTTAACTTCATTATAGCTATAGCTTTTGCTTATTAACATCGAGTTTGTAATATGTTTACATACTGAATTGAAAAACGTAAAAATATAAAATGTTTACAATCAGAATGGGATGTCGCCACGACAAAGCATCAAACGGAAACATCATGAATCCATCGACACAGCAGCAATCATCCAACCGCTGGGCTTTTTCAGAGGAATCCCGTCAGTATGTTGCCAATTTTATCAAGAAATTGGACGATTGGAAGTAAGTATAACTATTTTGAACCAGGCGCTTATCTACTATTTTGAAAACGGCGAAGCGCGCCCATTTTAAAGAGGGACAACTCTGCATTAAATCTAAAAAATGACGATAACAGAGAAACTCAGTTTATAATATTAAATGCTGCATTAAATCTGCTTATGATCATTTAATAAATAATGTAAGTTAATCTAACAAAATATCGATCTTGATTTTCTAACGATTTATTTTCAAATAACGGTTGCAACAAAAACATTTTCCGCATACAATTTACATATTTTCTTAAGATTGTTGTCTTTGCTATGTTATTAAATAAACATTTAATCGATATTTTATCTCCGTAGTGTCAATTGCTTGACGACGACCAGCCCTCAGACTGTCATTCCAAGAAATATTAGAGTTCCTACGGGCCTCTCCACTCCTGATGGGGTTTGCAAGAGAACACATGGAAAGAATAGTGTCATGTGCAACGTAAGTTTCATTGATGTGTGGTTATACTTTTAAGCGTTGCTCACATCTGTATTTGAGTAATCTATGCAAGCAGAATAAATTTTCGAAAATTGGGGCAGTGTCCCAATTATGAGTGTAAATGTTGTTAAAATATTTATTTAACATACATTAGTGACTCACAGAAATGAAACTAGATGTTTCACATGTGATTCAATATAGTATTACACAACAAAGAACGGTATTATGCCTGTCTATTTTCCTCATTATCGGGTCATCCCAAATAGTTTGCACCCGAGAGAGCATCGTCCCACATCATGAAAATACTATAAAGCACACGAGGCCTGGTCACTCGTTAAACATCTGATTTTGTATTTGGTACTCGGTCTACTATGTTTTTTCATAATGTAGTTCATTTTAAAGGTCCTTTTTAAATTGAATAGCTTAAGTGTTGATATAAAATAAGGTGAATACTAGTGCTGGGCTAAATCAATCTTTACAATCGAAGTCATTGATTTAGGTCCGAGCGACTTAACTTCGAAGTTCGAAACAAAAAATCGATTGTAAATGCATTTTAGCTATTTGCCTGAAATACAAAACAAAAAGCATTTGAATTGAGTCACATGAAGAAAACTCATTACAAACTTTCATTATTTAACTTCATAAACCATTCAAAATTTGGGCGCGGGGCGCGACAAAATATAGTAATACTTGTTATTATATTTGCCTAATCAAAAGTCTAAGATCGCTCGCCTTATCACTATTTGAAAAGTCACTCAGCAGTGACTTTAGCAGCAGGTAGTCAGCCGCTCATCGCCTCGTGACCCTCTTTCAGATTAAACGAACTCAATAGTTATGTTACTTTTGCGAAGCGGGTGTAGTGTGAGGTCATCGAATGATCAGTTTGAGGCCTGCGACTTTGCGATTGTGACAGTCGCGTGAGGTACAAACTAAAGTCTAGCAGACCACGTAATATTTGTGCATGTAACGAAGTGCAAACAGCTGGCGGGGTGTGACGTCATCGAATGTTCAATGCTGCGTGGTCTTCGACTTCGTCAGTCGCACGTGAGATTAAAGTTGTTCTTGTAACGAAGCATCCTTTATTTCTTGATAAGGTTATATATACTATATTACTTCCATACTGATTGATTGTTCATTGAATACTTTATATTGATAGATTGTACATGTCCATTGATTAAGATTAATTACTTTGTTTGTTAAAGGAAATATACTTTGTTCACTACAAATCATTTGATTGATAGTAATAACTTTGTTTATTAAAGTACGAAAACACGAAGTCACACCACCGCCAACTACTCGACTCGTCGACTTCACTTGGATCGTGCGTAAAAATCAATCGACCTGTTACCATTCGTCAATTTAGGGAGCGATTTACCTATTCGTCAAAAGGTTGACTAATCACGACTTTTGATCTGAAAAATCGACTTTTTGACGACCTTTGTTTTCTGCGATTGTGCACAGCACTAGTAAATACAACACTTTGATTCTTAATCCGATATTGATTGCCCCATTCGGGTGGATAAGCAATGTTGTATCGAATGCGCTAAAGATCCATCGGTACGAAATTGCATTTTACTCATAGGGCAATAAATATTATCTTAAAAACCAGGCGTGTAGTATTTACTATGTATCAGAATGAATCGACTGAATTATCAAAACTCAAAAATTTTAGATTTTAAATCCATTTCCGAAAAGTATTATCAAGTGCTAACTTTTACGTTTTTTTGGGGGATAAAACTTTTAAACTGGTATATTGTTTTTTTGCGTTTTTTCTTTGCAATTCTTTGATATGATCCCCAATACCAAAAATGGATTTAAAGAGTAAAAGAAACAACCCCAAAAACATCTAGGACATGCACATTGTAAACCAGACAGAGAGAAGAGGGATGATCTTTTGTTATTGGAGAATGGTGATGAAGATTTCAATGGCTGGAGGGGAATTGCATGGCTTTTTATCTTTGTGTTATTTGTTAAACTATGGCATTTAATGGGTACAATTGTTCGTGGATGACACCAACAAATAAGTCAAAAAAGAATTTAAATTACAGCAATATTCTATGTGTCTACACTTGTTGGGCCTCGTGTTCCTTAGCAAAACGTCAGGCGATGGACAAGTCTCAAGTATTAAAAAACAAGTATCAAGTAAGTAAATATTCACGCAACCAACCTATGAATGAAAGTGTAACAACATCCAATATTTCATCAATTGTTCACAGATTGAAGGTCAGACTTCTGGGAATAGCATATGCAAAATCATGTTCTGTGGCAGCAATAAACCAGGTCAATCGTGCACAAGTGCTGTCTCAAGTGAGGGTATGACCTGCGACAAAGGAAAGGTAAAGATAGTCGTATACTCTATGTAGATCAGTGTTTATAGTCAAGTATATATGTCATCAATTAAATATATTACATAGAGTTAGGAAAAGACATTTGTATTTGAAAAAGTATTTGGTTAATATGAACATGAAGTTAGTTCTTTAGAACGTCCTTTTAGGTTAAGAGAAATGAGTCAAATATTCTGAATATTTTTAGATTAAGTGACTCATTATGATTCACAAACGTTTGTATGTACACAATGCATTATTTTTATTGTATTAACAAAATATTTCCCCCTCCGTGTACAGGTTTGTCTTAGAGGTATTTGCAAGAAAAAGGGAAATGATAAACCAGCCCCAAAACAAACCCCGAAACCAGCACCAAATAAAAAAGGTAAGTGACATTCTTTCCTCCTATATCTCCCTCTCCCTTTCACCTTCTGTCTTTTGTTATTTTGTTTACGTCTCTCTCTGTATGTCTGTCTCCATCTCTCTATCTCCCTCTCTCTCATGCAAAACAATAGAAAGGTGTCGGACATTATACTTCCCAATTAGCACACAATTATTAGTTTATCTTCATTGGTGGTGTTAGAGAAAATGCAGTTTACGATACCAAACTTATACTGTTGCTGCGAGAAAAGTCGAAATCTTGATTCTGAATTGCTGAAAATACTTTTGATTGCCAATGTATGTCAAGAACAATATTTGCAAATGCACTTTCCGCACTTATAGTGTGTTGCGAGGCTCATGAGTAATAATGTTGGCACTGTTGAAATAATGAAGAGATTAAAAAAATACTCGTAGAGAGTACAACCACAAACATCAAACAATAGTAACAAGGAAAATATATCAAACAACTCAAGGGCATTAAATCTTTATACATATCTCAAAAAGTTGAGAAGAATATTTTTAGACGGTCCCTAGATGAGCCTGTATTAAATTTTTCAGAGTCTTACTCCAAACGATGCGTATACTGCGTAAAAAACATACCTAAAAATTATAAAAGGAACATAACGTGAAGTAGGCCTATGAGTTTTGGGTGCATGTTCATATATTTGAGTGTTTTCAACATTTTCTTATTACTGATACAGTCAACAGCCTTGGAAAAGTCAATGAAGCATATCCTCAGGTCTTTATTGTTCGTTGAGAAATTATTTCAAACTCCTATTTATATCAGCTTTAGATATGTTGGTGACACGTGGTTTCTTTGAGTCTTTGTGAGTGGATTGTCCTTTCGTTTTTTGACGAAAAAACATGACTCTTTCAGTCCGGCACCCAGACCCCGTATACATGCACCCCCAGTCGAAATATAGTACATACAACATTATTACGTTGGTCCCTAAGGGTCCAAAATGAGTTGTTTCCTAAAACAATTTGGTTTACAAGGGGCACAATCTACCAATGTCAACAACAACCCCCTATTTTCAAGCATATGCGCGTTTTTTTTAAAACTGGTCATATATTGAGAACAAATAGTGCCAGAGTAACATTGGGTGCATGGATTAGGGGTCTGGTGCAGGACTATTTGTTGTTAACAAAGACATATAATTTCCGGTTCATGCGTTTGATGATAAGTTAACTAGACCACTCATACATGTGTGTTTCAGTCAATGGTGGATGGAGCGGATGGAACTGGGGACAATGTAGTAAAAAATGTGGAGGTGGTCAGAAGACAGGAAACCGAAATTGTAACAACCCAGCACCTAGCAATGGAGGTCAACGCTGTTCTGGCAGTGGAAGAAAAACTGCCACTTGTAACACCCAGTCTTGTACAGGTTAGAGCTGTTTTGTTTAAAATCATCTTATACTATAATTTCAGGTCGCTAACGCTACCTTGATTCGTCGTTCGTTGGCTTCGCTTCCTTTCTTGCATTGTCATATCTGAATCACACAAATTCAAAAGCGACCGAAAAAGAACGCATTATTCGGAAAACGAAAAGAATTGACACAATTCAGTTTTTAATTAATTTGTGTCCTAGGACAAGAAGGAGACAAAGATAAATTTGCTTAGTCTCCCAAAAAGTTTGTAACCCTAAATATTATGAACATATTTAGTCAATTGGCATAACAGAAAAAATAATGATAGGGGCTTGAAGATCGAATATAATTTCAGTGTCTAAAGATGGGTACTGATTTGTTTTCAAAGTCTTACCGTAAAAAATAACATCAGTTTGAACACTCTGACATGTTTTGCTCTCATACCGTAGAAATAACGGAAATTATATTTTTTTAAAGCTCATAATAGGCTCATAGATAAACTGTATGTACTTTTGAAAACAAAACTAAATAGGACGCTGTCGTCATTATAAAGTATTATGTGATAAAAGACGTTTCCTCTAAATTTAGATATTTTTAGGACCAAAGTGTTAAAATGGAAGTGGCACACCAACCAAAAAACAATTGCCACAAAACACCAACTATTAGATCACCTTTATATAAGTAGATTGTTCAGTAATATTAATTAAAGTAACAATAATTTCCCTCAGTTTGTTCGCGAGACTTAACAGGAAAACATACACCGATATTTTCTGATCATGATTATATTAATTTATAACCGCGATACAAATGCATTTAAAACCGGAAACCACAACGAATGTTCATTGAATTATTCAATAACACGTTATATACACACAATGATGCACGCATAGGTATGTGACACATGTGTAATGCATGTTTTGTTATCAGTGTGCTGTGCGGTTTACAGAAGTTCAGAAGCAGATTGGATTAGCTTGAATAATGATAAAAAATGGAATGTATAATATACACTTTCAAAAGCTTGAGTCCCAAATATTTTTAGAGTTCGTTGTAGTTAGAGCGGTCGTAGTTTTTGCTTAATGTAAAAGACGTAATTTGGTATTTTTTATTCTTTATACATGTTTTATTTTTTCAATAATCCATTATTATTTCAAGTTTATTATTGAAATATTTAAGCGGATAATACTTCGATCGGGATAACGACATTAGTAGGATTGTCCGCTATATTGCCCCGTACTTTTTGATACACAACTCTCACGCGCGTTTGCATGTACATCATCATGCACATTGTTAATTGCCAACAGACAGAAGAAATGACAAACTGAGGGCACTTTACGAAGATCATCGATGTTAAATAGTGTATAACATTAAATATTAGTTATAGTTGTAGAAACAATCACCATTTTCAATTTTGTTAATTACGCGAGCACATTTAAGGGCTCATGTTTTCTCCGATAAGGTTTCTCTCTGAAACGTGTGTATCTCACTATACTCAGAACAGGAATACGTCACTTTGTAAATATCTGTCATCTGACTTACTGTATATGATATGTAATATTGTTTTAAACCTGGGATCCTATTACAGTTACATCAGTCAATGGTAACTGGGGCGCTTGGAGAACTGGACAGTGTAGTAAGAACTGTGGAGGTGGCAAGACGTATAGAAGCCGCGACTGTGACAATCCATCACCTACTCCTGGTGGTCTCGACTGTAAAGGCAAAAGAATTTCCCATACGACTTATCAGTCAGAGCATATAGAGATACCTTGTAACACTCAGTTTTGTCCAGGTCAGCATTTAATTAACTCTTTTAACAGTAAGCCTTGTTCAACACAGTATTTAACTACCTCTTGTAACACTCAGTCTTTTTCAGGTCATTGTTTAACTAGCTCTCATAATACACAGTCTCGTTCAGGTCAGTGTTTAACTACCTAACGTAACACTCAGTATTAAGCTAAGTATTTAATTTCTTCATGTTAAAAAACACTTGTTTAGATCAGTATTTCATAACCTCTCACAACAATAAGCCTTGTTTAAGTCAGTATTTAAATACCTCTTGGAAAGATTAGTCTTGTTCAGTTAAGTATTAAAATACCATGTGTAACAGTAAGCATTTTTCATGAAAGTATTATACTACCTCTTGTAACATTTAGACTTGTTCAATTCATAAACTAACTTCCCATTGTAACTGTTATACTTGGTTAGGACTTTAAAAGAAAACACAACTGACATTTTCTGTCCACAATTATATTTTTATAACCGCGATACCAATGAATTTAAAACCAGAAAACCAGATGCTGTTCATTGGCTTCTTCAATAACACGTGAAATACACACATTGATAAGCGCATACGTTAATGAGTACATGTTCCATACATATTTTGATACACACAATGGTGCACGCTGTGAATTGCAACAGAAACAAGTTCTGATGAATTGATGACACGTTACGGGAATATTGATCTGAATTATTATATGACATCAAATATTAGTTATAGTTTTTACAGCAATCAATGTCCTTAGGTTTATTTTTTTCACAGTCACGTATGTAATGAGCTTATATTTGCTACGATTAAGTTTTTTTTTATCTTAAAATGATGTATCTCACTCAATTAGATAAAACAAAGTATGATTTTCGAAAAGGTCTGTCATTTTTCTCACTTGATATGATAATCTATAACAGGTTCAGTAAATGGTAACTGGGGCGCTTGGAGATATGGACAGTGTAGTAAGAACTGTGGAGGTGGCAAGACGTTTAGAAGCCGGGTCTGTGACAATCCATCACCTACTCCTGGTGGTCTTGACTGTAAAGGCAAAAGAATTTCCCATACGACGTATCAGTCAGAGCATATAGAGACACCTTGTAACACTCAGTCTTGTCCAGGTCAGTATTTAATTAACTCTTTTAACAGTAAGCCTTGTTCAACACAGTATTTAACTACCTCTTGTAACACTCAGTCTTTTTCAGGTCATTGTTTAACTAGCTCTCATAATACACAGTCTCGTTCAGGTCAGTGTTTAACTACCTAACGTAACACTCAGTATTAAGCTAAGTATTTAATTTCTTCATGTTAAAAAAACACTTGTTTAGACAGTGTAGTAAGAGCTGTGGAGGTGGTTCGAAGACAAGAAGCCGGATCTGTGACAATCCATCACCTACTCCTGGTGGTCGCGACTGCAAAGGCCATATAACGAAATATAAAATGTTTCAGTCAGAGCAAACAGTAGCACGTTGTAACACTCAGCGTTGTTCAGGTCAGTATTTAATTAACTCTTGTAACAGTCAGTCTTGTTAAGGCCAGTGTTTAATTATCTCTTGTAACAGTCAGTCTTGTTCAGGTCAGTATTTAATTAACTCTTGTAACAGTCAATCTTGTTCAGGTCAGTGTTTAATTAACTCTTGTAACAGTCAGTCTTGTTCAGGTCAATCTTTAATTAACTCTTGTAACAGTCAGTCTTGTTCAGGTCAATATTTAATTAACTCTTGTAACAGTCAGTCTTGTTTAGGTCAGTGTTTAATTAACTCTTGTAACAGTCAGTCTTGTTCAGGTCGATATTTTATTAACTCTTGTAACAGTCAGTCTTGTTTAGGTCAGTATTTAATTAACTCTTGTAACAGTCGGTCTTGTTTAGGTCAGTATTTAATTAACTCTTGTAATAGTCAGTCTAGTTAAAGTCAGTATTTGATTAACTTTTGTAACATTCAGTCTTCTTAAGGTCAGTATTTACCAAACTCTTGTAACAGTCAGTCTAGTTAAAGTCATTATTTAATTAACTCTTGTAACAGTCTGTCTTTTTCAGGTCAGTATTTAATAAACTCTTGTAACAGTCGGTCTTGTTCAGGTCAGTATTTAATTAACTCTTGTAACAGTCGGTCTTGTTCAGGTCAGTATTTAATTAACTCTTGTAACAGTGGGTCTTGTTCAGGTCAGTGTTTAATTAACTCTTGTAACAGTCGGTTTTGTTCAGGTCAATATTTAATTAACTCTTGTAACAGTCAGTATTGTTAAGAAGAGTATTCAATTAACTCTTGTAACAGTTAGTCTTGTAATGGACATAAATCAATTAACCTTTGTTACATTCAGCCGTGTTCAGCTCAGTATTTAATTAACTCTTGTAAAAGTCAGTCTTGTGATTTTTAATAGTCGGCCAACGCAAAATGTATTTCCTCGCAAAAAACGCGTAATCTCGTATGCTTTATTTGTGAAGAGGGAAGAATACAGGGAGATAAACCATAATGATTGCGTTGTCCTTGTTGTTGTTATTACATAGCGTCTACAATCGAACAAGGTTACCCCCCCCCCCCCCAGATATAAATGTACGAGTAAAGTTATCTTTATTGTCATAACACTTGAGTTGTATTGTGCATTTTTTCTTTTTCAACTTTCTTTCTCGCTAGTACAATATCAGGGATAAACATTTACAGTTTTTTCATTGTATTCATTTCTTTCGTTTTTCACTTATTGATTTATAAGATATTTTGAATCGCCATCTTTCTTATAAAGACAACGTCTGAGACGCACTTAAAACAAGAAAACTTAGATTTGTGTTGCCTTTAAAGTCCTGAATAACAAAAAAAAAAAAGAATGTAGCTGAAATTTGTACATTGGTAATACACGTCTTATTTCTAATAACATTTAAGCATTGAAAAGCCTAGGAGGAAATTGGCCTTTGGAAACTTTCTTCTTCTTCTTCTTCTCGTACAAACTGTGGGTGATATTGGCTTGAAGTGCCATTACCAAAGGGGCAAAGCGGATTAGTTTTTGTAGGGAGGATCATTTTAAATAACATTCATTTATTGAAAACCTATAGGCGAATGAGTATTTTAATTCTTTCTTTCATCATCCTATTCTTCAAACGGTTGGTGGATATTGGCGCGAAGCCGGGAGGGAGGGTGGTGTATTCTAAGTGACTAGGACAGAGAAATTTCAGAAACTTCATAAGTTGTACTTCTGTTAATTTTGATTCACACTTATAACATTTTTGTAAATAATTTTACTTGAGTTCTCAAACTTATTCGAATACAATCACCTATATAAAGTTATCTAATTTGCATCACTGTTCTTTGACAAATAAAACTGACGTATTCCGGACTTTTCATTATCTTGTCTTATGTAGTGAATAAATTGAGTTTATGATTTTTAACGGATGTCATTTTGCTTATTTTCTTTATCAGGTAATGCGTGTAAAGATAAGTTTGATAATTGCGGCCCATATCGCAGCAATTGTAATGAAAGAGGATGGGAATGGGTTCCGGTACACTGCAAAAAAACTTGTGGACGGTGTTGACCTAAGTGGCATAAAGCTAGGACGTTGGAGCTCAGAATGGTAAGATGTAGTGAGAGTCAATGGAATATCAAATGACTATAACACTATTTTGTGGTCTTATCACATCCTAATACTAGAAAAATGAGTACTCATAGGGAGTACAAATACGCACATCAGACACAAGTAACAAAGAACATAGCAAACAACTCAAGGGCCATTACTCTGTAAACATATGTTTCAAAAAAATAAGATTTTTTTCTTAAGGTCCCTAGAAGAGCCTGTGTGCAATATTTCAGGGTATTACTCCCAACGATGCGTCCACTGCCTAAATGACGTGCCTGAAAGTCATAAAATGGACATAACTCTGTCAAAACTCTTTTGTTTTCAAAGCATTAGACTACGGCTTTTTAAGGACCAACGAATTGAGCCTCTGTGCAAGATTTTACATTTCTATCTTTGACGATGGGACCAAAGCATGTTTGCAAAAAAAATAACATAGACATATAGCAAAATAATTGAAGGGTTATTACTCTGTATTTAAATTGATTTTTCAAGAATGGTGAAATGAGGTTTAAGATAGTCACTAGAAGAGCATTTTTGCAAGATTTCAGTTTCTAACCTCTGAAGATATGACCACAGCGTGTTTTTGCCAAATAAAACAAAGAAAATACAGCAAACAATTTCAATAAGGGCCATAACTCAAATTTTTCACAAATGTGTCTGGATTTAAAGAGAGGAATTTATATTCCTGGTCTAAATCATCCCTCCAAAAAAAGAGATCCGAACAAAATTACTCAAGTTATCGCGTAAACAGACAGACAGACAGACACACAGACGCACATACACACACACAAACAGACACACAGATACACAGACATAAAGACACACACACACACACACACACACACACACACACACACACACACACACACACACACACACACACACACACAC
>JAUUEB010470290.1:0-11660 GCA_032362205.1 Clione limacina | reverse complement strand
TGATGGTCTGGAAGAAAAGGGTAAGTTTATTGAATGATGGTCTGGAAGAAAAGGGTAAGTTTATTGAATGATGGTCTAGAAGAAAAGGGTAAGTTTATTGAATGATGGTCTAGAAGAAAAGGGTAAGTTTATTGAATGATGGTCTGGAAGAAAAGGGTAAGTTTTTTGAATGATGGTTTGTTGAATGATGGTTTGGAAGAAAAGGGGAAGTTTATTGAATGATTGACTCTTAAGAAAGGGCTAGGTTTTTTGAATGATACAGAGATTGAAGATCTCGTTAAGAGAGCTATGAAGTTCATACTTTTATATATACCTTTGTGATAAAATTTCTCATTTTGATTTTCACAGAAGGAATCATTCCTTAGTGTCAGTAGTCACAATGTAAGTCTCCCAGCTTTAGACATCAGACGACCAGAGTGCAGTGGCTTTCTAGGCAAGCTCAGCCCACGCAGACAGCTATGGCGACGTCGCTACTGTGTGCTCAAGGATGCTTGTGTGTACTACTACAAGGAGATGAATTCTCTCAATGCTCTGGGTAAATGTATTTTTGGTTTGTTATAAGGGTTCCACGCTCTTAGGAACACTGATAAAACCATATTTATTTACAAGAGGTTTTGATATAAATTGTACTTTATATATTTTCATAGTATCACATTTTTTTTACTTTGTAAATTATTGAGGCCCTCTTATGAGGGTGGGAAAGCAAAATTTATGAAATGGTTATGCTTTCAATAGAGGTGGAGGGCAATTCCTAAAATTTGGTTTATGTTAAATTATGTAAGGAATAGATTCCGATATTTATACCCCCTTAATTTACTTCGATATTTTTCATAATTGTTTTTCTCTCATGAACATTTTTTCCAATAAGAAATCATTTCTTCCATAAGTGGCTTGAAAAAAGAACTTATGCACTCATATATTAATTTTTATGAACAAAAAAAATATATTTGTTATTAACACTGTACTCTGAAGGTGAAATTATTGACCCAAAACTCAAATATTTCGTTAACGTCGTCTCGACAGGTCGAAATAAAAAGAAATACATCTCAAATCAAAACATTTAAGAGGGGCACGTTGGGGGGTGGCACAAGGTCATTGTCTGCGACTGGCTTTTGCATGTCTGCATAGGCCTACCACTATGAATTAACTTTGCGTGTGTCATAATATGTACTCTTGATGCTATCGTCAATCACCCTGCATTTTTAGAAGGCAAGAAGAAGGGCGGGTGGATTGGTTGTCGCCACCTACTGTGTACGTGTGTTCAATTGAATCACATTGTTGCATCTCAATCGTTCGCATGCACACTTTTATTCTTGCATTTAAATTCACATTGTTTTTTTGTTTTCCTCATTTTTACTAAAGCGAAATGGATAAATATAGCTCAAGACTCAAATAATCTCAGTTATTTAATGAGTGAAATCAATGCAAGAATATCTTATATCGATTGGTGGTTACACAGTATTGTCCCCTGACTAGAGGTCATGTTGACAGAGCCTTTAAAAATGGCAGTTTTCGATGATTTCGGATGTAGCAAAATTCCGGATATGTCGAAAAAATTGTCCGGCCCCATCGACTTTGTTATAGCCGGGGTCTACTGTATCAAGAAATCAAGACTAAAGATTTTATTTTCTATAATCATCCTCACAGTGATTCAAAATATGAAATTTAAAACTATATCGTGTTGCTCGTATATTGCAAGCAAAGTTGGTCAGATTAGAATAAAAGTTGTCTTCCTTGACGCTAAAAGTTGCCAATCAAACTAAATTCTAATCGCCCTTACTTTTTCTCTTTCACTCAGGTGTGGCTCATCTCCATGGTTACAAGTTAGATTTAGAGAGTCACCCAAGAAAGAAGTCTAGCTTTAGTCTTCATCCACCAGAAGCAAAGATGAGGTTGTTCCATTTCTCTGCTGAGAACGAGACTGATAAGAAAAGGTATGTGACCCTTGTTATAAATAATGCTCCAATGGGGTGACATTTCCTTTGTATCTTCTATCCCTGATGAAACATATCGCGTACACTTTATAAAACGAAAAACAAAACAATAACAAAAAGTGACGTCTCAGAGTTTCTTCCGTTCTCTGCCTATTTAATATATACAAATTTGCGAGGCAAGAAACATGGCCCATATTAGTCATCAGAGTTGGCTGGGATTAAATAAAAAATTACATAGAAATCTTAAAACCATCATTTAATGGGAACAAAACAAAAGACCACATACATCGCACTGTTGTCATCTCTGCCTGGTGGAGTCTGTCGATCACTGCTTTCTTTACAGACCAGGTTTCACTTCCATGTATACCAAAGTCTTGGAACATGTATTCCGGGACAATGTAGCTCATACATCCGTAGAGGACTATGCTACCGCACCAATTCAGATGTAGCATGGTAGATCTAACATATGTCCTGTAGATCTCACCCTTCATTACAAATGAAAGTCAGATAAAAGGTAAACTTTAGAATGACCAAGGACATAAAGATTGCATGTTACCAAGTTCCAACAGATGAATATCTTGATTAAAAACTAGTACGTCTCATGATTAGACAGAGATTCATCAAGAAAGTGCAAATTTCTAAAAGCTAGTACATCAAGGCAAACAAAGAGGCTTGCATCAATCTTACAATGTGAGCTTTGATTTCACGTTCAATGAAGGATGTCGTTCTCTCTAGTTTGTTTAGTTCAAAGCTGAGTACAAGGATGCCTTATCTTGTTGAAAAATGAAATCAACACAAAGATGGATTCAGTCAGGGAGCAAATTCATTGTGGTCAAATAAGAAAATTCATCTCCTGATTGACAAAGAGACTTTTTGCTGTGTGTAGCTTGGAGGATGCTTTATCGAACAACTTGATTCATAGAAATCTAGATACATTAGGTGGAGGTGTCTGCATCAATAATCATAGATTTTTATTTTGACATTGTTGATATAATGTTATTTGCTTTTGAATCACACTCTTACTCTTATCACTAATTGGTTTATGAGATTCAACAACGTGTCTAAAAATGAGCAGCTGACATATATATGATGTAACAATACAGGAACAAAAACTGATTTAGAAATAGACATTTTTATGATTTCATAGGGGTCAAAAGTTTGGTTTCTTTTTTTACTAACCTCATATATGCAGGTGTATAGAAGCATTAACCAATATCCTCTTAAGATTTTGATATGATTGAAATTTTCATATTTGCAGGTGGGTTGAAGCAATGATACATAGCATCCAACGTTGGATCCAAGTGGACAGGGAAGCGGACTGCTAACTTTTATTGCTGCCAAATTTGTGACCTTTGACTCCTGGTGCTATTGGAGGTCACATGATCAATTATTTGGTGAAAATTATTTGTGCTAAGTTAAGATTGGCAGCTAAGTGGACATTTGTCGCCATTTTTCTCATAACTGAAAAATCTGTCATTCTGCAAGAAATGTGTCTTAAATCGACTAAATTCTTCATATGTGAATTGGTGTTTTGTAGTGCCTCCTTTCAATTTTCTTTCACAATCATTTTGATTTCTTAAAACAAATGAGTATGCTTGAATTCTTTTAAACTCTGAAGGTGAATGTTTCAGTTAAGCAAGGTTAAAGGTTAATTGGTGTATCATAATTTCAGCCTTCTAGATAAGAATAGTTTTATGATGTCAGGTGCTTGTGTGTTATAATGTCAGCTGCCATTTATATTCTTACACTATGGCAAAATTGAGATTATAGCATTAGACTGCTGTGTATTACAATATATTTAACAATTTCTGTCTCAGCAAACCACTTTTACACATCTAATATATTCTTTGATACTTACAGAATCATTTAATGTATACTTAAATACAGGCTCATTTTATGTATACTTTGATACATACAGACTCATATTTTTTCTGAAATATGAGTACATGCTTTAAAAATGCATTGAAAAGATTGGACATCTTCAAAAGCTGAGTGTATGATTCAAGGCAAAACTTTTTCTTTTGTTGCATATTTTTGGTTTAAGGTGGACAATTTTTGTCTGAAAGATTTATTTCACCTGTGTGTATCAAGGTCAAAACATTTATGAATGGGTTTGTCAATTTTGCAAACTTTGTATATATATCTGTGTATCCGATTTGAAAAATGTATACGTTTATCAAGGTTGCATTTGTTTTCAAAGTAAATACATTGTAAATGCATATGTCAAAGTAACATATGTATCAGATTTTTGTACGATTTTGTTACAGTTACAAATTTGTGATGACGGTCGAAAGATTCACCAAAAATATTTGCCAAAGTTGTAGAATATGTATCTCTGTGTATCATAGTCAATTTGTGTATAAACAACTTTGGTGAATTTTTTTTTGCAAAAAGTACATTTTATTCTGCTGTCCCATTCCATCTTTCTCCTTCATATATGTTGGTTATGTCGGGCGTGATAGCTCATTTGGTAAGAGCGACGGTCTATAAAATCTGTGGTTTAAAGCTCTCAGTTTGACCATATTTTGTGTTTAAAAAAAACTTGGCTTTTACTCAGCGGCTTCGCCCAACAGAGATTAGAGTAGCTTACCTATTTAGGTCAAGAGAAAAGAGTAGCTTACCTATTTAGGTTAAGCAGAAGTAAAGGCGCTCGAAAAGCAATGGGAAACTACGGCATTATGCTTTATCTCAGGTTGTTATCAATGAGGCATCCTGAACTAAAAGTTAAAGTAAAAGTATTCTAACTTTCTAAGATTTTGCCCAAAAGTGTTGTGTATTGTCATCTCTTTTGTACTGACCTAGTTGTTTATGTACAGAAAAAACTAATGTTCTTTTTGAAGCCGCCCACAGCAGAACAAGAACCCCAGTTTGTCTCTCTGCTGTGTGTAGCAAACATTTCAAAATGACCCGTTGCCGGCTGTTACTGGAAGTTCAGATGCTTGTTCGTTGCATAAAACCGCTTAGTGAAGGTGTATACCTTTAACTGTATAGTATACATTTTCAAAAATGCAAGGTCTGTGTACATTCTCATTGCATTCTAAGAAGGGATTTCCTAAATCTTGATGCTGTTCCTGGGTTAGTTGTATGATTTATTTTAGCCAGGACTGCTGACCTACTCATTATATGAGTGAATTAATATATATTGGAAGATGAAGTTTAGTATTTCTGTATTTTCTCTTTTACTTTTATACAATCATGAATGAATTTACATCAGCTCAATAACTGTTTTAAGTGATATATTTAAGTACAAAAGAGCCCCTTTGTTTCAATATGTATAAATGTGCATAGAAATAATCATTTCAGGATTTAAATGTGATCTAGGTATTAGTTTACAAAACCTTATACTGAATAAAAGTCATCATTCCTAAAAACACATTTATATAATTTTTCACAAAATACCTTATTTTCTAGAACTTTAAATGTGTCAAATTTGTAATTTTTGTATCAAAGTCAAAAGTTTTTGTTGACATTTATCAAAGTTACAAGATCTGTATATACCACATGTTTTCATATTTTGTTCATTTCTACCTAATATAAAACTTGTTTTAATTGGCTCCCTTTTCAACAAATTTTGTTCAATAGATGTTCAAAATGAAATGGCATTTTTTCCCTTTGACTAAATAATAATGTGTAAATTCGATTTGGATTCTGTTCAAAGTTAAAGGATTTGTCATAGTTTATATGACCCACTTTTTAACACATATTACTCTCATTTTACATCCTAGAAAGTGTATTCTAATATTGGATGCTTTTTGTGCTTTATGTTATATGATTTAATCTGATATATGATTCTGTACTATTTTTGCTCTATTTAAACAATGACAATTTTTTCTGGATTCATTTTGCTATCACAATTTTATTTTGTTTTGTTACTTTACCTCAATGTGATTAAATCAAAAATGTGTTATATTGTTTTCAGTACCTAATGAAAATAGTTATGGAGTAAAATCTTTCATATTTTTTATTTATTTTTTGTTGTTCATTAAATTTATATAACCCTATTGGTTATCAATGAACCACGGGGTGATTATGGGCAGCTGACGAGAGTGAATTTATTCAAATAACCACACTTGTTCAGTATGAAAAGAAAACACATAATTTGGCTTATTCTTCTTTAATTGCATCAGACAATCTTGAAAAGAGACTTTGATTGATTTAATTTTCTTATATCTTTTTAAACTTTTTCAACATGAGTATGCAAATTAAAACGCTTGTTAAATTCTAAACTGCTAATTTTTTTTGGGGGGGGGGGAAACAAATGCTATACTCACAAAATTTAGGCTTTTGGTTCTAAATTGATTCCCTGTTATAATCAGTGTTGTTCATGAGTAATTCATTTCCAATACCCGAGAAAGGAAGAATGACTATTAGCTTGAAATTGATACTTGATTAGAGTTTGATAATGAGATTAAGACAATTACTTGAGTAGAGTATGAGTACTCAACTAACTAGATGAAATGAAAGCAGTTCTAAGACAACTATTTTCACTCCTTTAATAATTCTGTTGGCATCAAGACTTATAATTGGTTGTTATATGCTCAGAAAGGACCATTTTATAAAAGTGACTGTACCCAAACCACTTTGTTTGAGGATGGATTCAACTCTCCATTTCAGAGTAATAAAGGCAATACTTGATAGTAAGTAGTTTTAAGTAGATAAGAGTAGTGGGTTGGGGAACATAGGGATAAAAAAGGTTCACAACAGTGACCCAGATCCCACTGAATACCAATACACACAGATACAGCAATATTATTTTTTAAAAGGAAGGGGGATCTCTTATTTATTTTTT
The DNA here is from genome assembly GCA_032362205.1 of Clione limacina. Taxonomy (NCBI): domain Eukaryota; kingdom Metazoa; phylum Mollusca; class Gastropoda; order Pteropoda; family Clionidae; genus Clione; species Clione limacina. The sequence continues at coordinate 4,937 of JAUUEB010470290.1, read as the reverse complement.
TGAGCTCAGATATTAACCATTTAATCTAATTTCTGCATATTTTGTGTTCGCTTTGTCTTTAAGCTTACTGCCTGTGTACAGAAAAACTGATTTCTATTTCATTTTGATTATGACTTTAATTTTATTTTTTCTCCAATCAGACTGCCAACACTGCCATGAAAATATTGTAATCTTCCTTTTATTTTTGAATGTTAATACCCTGTTGTTTGATGTCATTCTTTTGACATTTTTCTGCAATCACCTGATAGTCAGTATTTGATTCTATTTATTTACTGTTTTTGTTTTGTAAATAGTGTCGGGATAACCTTATAGTATAATAACCACATTCTTTCTATTTTTAGCTTTTTCATTGTTGAATACACACATTTATGAAGATATCGTTTAACCTTTGACCTTCTAATAGTTTGTCATGAGATTTGCTGGCAAATCCTGATATGCACAGCCATATGGTATACACATAGAAGTATGTTCTTTAAAAATTCTCTAAACCAGGAAAAACACTTGATCAATTCCCTTGCTTCAAAGACTAAAAGGAATGTCTTTATTCTGTTTGTTCACACATCCGCTACCAACATTGACAAAATTAGCCACTGCTTTAATGTTTGAATACTTTGATTCATGTAGATGCAACTTGAAAAAATAACTGTAGGCAGTTATAATCACACAACAAGCTCAATGAGCCAAATTGAACAGTGTGCTTCCACTTTTGATAACCAAAAATCACATCTCTCAGGCCTAATGGAAGCTAGACAAAGGGTATCACAATTAGAAAAAAAACCCAGTATGCTTCCACTTTTGAATTACCAAAAAAACATATCTCTCAGGCCTTATGGAAGCTAGGCAAAGCGTATCACAATTAGAAAATAAAGAAGAGAAAATTAACAATACCTTATGATGTGAGGTAAGCAAACGATGAATTTGTTTTGAGGGAGCCTTGTCTTGTTCAAGTGGTGCCAAAAAGGTTTGAATATTTTGTGCTATCTTTTCTTTTTGCACTTTATTTTAGTGTTTATCTATGATTATTGCCTGATGTTTCTGCATGTTGTTTTTGTTATAATCTAACTTTGTCATTGTTTATCTTTCAATTCCGTAATTTTCATTTAGAATTCATAATCTTTGATAATAAAAGAGACAGGTTATCAAATTGGTTATTGTACATTTCCTAGCATATCTGCTGGCTCAGTTATAAGAACAATCTCATCTTCATGAGAAGTATACAACATGGCTGTCTGTAAGGTGCTGTTTTCTTATCTTTGTTTGATTTCTTTAATTATTTACAGTTTGGTACTAATATATACCTATGTATGGGCAATGTGTAAAAAATTTTCTTCCTAAGGAAAACACTATGCTTGAACCATGCTCATTTCAATTAATAGTCTGGCAGCCTAGCTCTAGACCAATGAATGTGACTATATATGTGTCATTTGTTATGATATGTTGTATAAGGAGTGTAAGTTAGAAAGATTATTTTCCCTTTTCTTTTTACCTAGATCCATGAAAAGAACTTATCATAATCATATCGATTTTTCATCTAAATATGGGGCACTTACCAATTTACTCAAAAAATTCTTGAAAAAGTCTGACAGAAAAGACTGAGGAGCCTTTTTTAATTGTCAAATCAAATTATTGAGCATCCTAGATTAGTAATAGTAGTTGTTGTGAGAGATAAAAATTCATGATGTCTACATCCTATTTTACACGGGCATTTAAGTTTTCCATTCCATACAATTTATAATTTTTATTGCTCTGCTAGTATATATCATCATCATCATCATCATATCCATGTTTTTTGTACAGGCCGTGATTAATCCTCTATAGATGGTAGGGCCCGCTTGACTTGTCTCAATCTCCCACTATAGAGATAGTAATTCTTGTTTCCTTTCTTATCACACCTCTAATTTAATTGTGATCAGTATATAAAGTAAGAATGTCTATGTGCTTACAATGTTTATCTTGCATGGGTTAAACCAACAATTTGTCTCTGATAAGATGAGTGATGTGTGTATTTATGTATATAACTTATTTATTGTTTTATCAGGTCGATTGGAAAGTCTTATCTCTTATCTTGTATAGTATATCATAGGAAATAATGGACCCATGATCATAAAACATCTTTACGTAAAAGTCAAATGTCACTTTTAGATAAACTATTTCATCACAAAGTTCTTGTTGGTGGTAAAAAAGTCTCCCTCATTATCTCAACAGGTTTAATCTTATCTTATGCCTGGCATCAAGGGATTTTAATAAGACTGGCCGGCTCAGTGTTACTATAATAGGTTTGGGTAGGAATAACAGATTGTGTAACACTAAACATCATATCCTTAGAAAATGATGTATCAATAGTGATATGACCTAATTTGTGTTGAAAGAGGGCAAATGTAAAGTATTGTTGCACACTGCATAATCCTAACATGAAAAATGTTCCAATTGACGTATGTGATAACGGAGAATATGTCTGGTTTGAGAACCATTTGATGATGTTAAACTACTAGCAAAATTTTCAAATTTTTTAGACCTATTTTATTAGGGGAGGCTTTCCAATCACCTGAGTATTTTAAATATGAATTTTTTTTTCAATTGTAATAGCTGAAATGTGGTTATTTCTTTAGCCATCATGATGTTAGATAAGAATTAAAGCACTTTTTGTTTTAATCAAAACCAGGCATTGACCCATCTGAGAGTGATTCATTTCTTTTTAAATTCTTTCATTTATTTGAATAGACAATCCTATGTTTTGATTAATATAGTTTTATGTATTGATGTCTTATCAGGAACTTTAAAGATTGTGATATCATTTTTTAGTTTGATAAAGTGTAAACTTTATAAACCACTGAAGACAAAACAATTGCATTAACCCTTAGCTTCCCAACTTGCAAATAAGCGGTATAGGAAATTAGTTGTAAGCAATAACCAGCGGTATAGGAAAATAAGTCGTAAGCGCAAAGCAGCGGTATGGGACGCTAAGGGTTAACCAACTTTAAACGCATGAGTATCTCAAATTATAATCAGTATCTCAAGGCAAACATAGAAGCTTTAAACTTAGTTACATGCAATTTTTGTCCTTAGTGGATTTTAGAACTTCGCTTTACCTGACTATTTCACCAAAGATAGTCAACTATTTCACCTGCTTTCCCTTTTTAAGTATGATAGGCCAGTTTCAATAATCAAATCTTTCAACCTTGTTTGTTTGAAATAAGGTTGAAAATGTGCTTTATTTTGAATATTTATAAAATGTGTGAATAATGAAATTTGTTTCCGGATTTGAATGTGCTTTAGTGTACTAGTTGATCATAGCCTATAATGTATGAAAACCATCATTCCTTAAACTCATTATACTTGTATAAATTCCATTTATAACAAACATTTCATGGCATTTTTCTACAAAAGTTCCTATTATTCTAGCAATGTTTACTTGTACCTTTAAAGAAACATTCCTTAATTCCTTTTCATGTTTTTTGTAAATGATTCATTCAAAATGTGTATGTTACTCAATCATGATTTATATCTATGTGATTTATAAAGTATACATGTAATGAGGTCATTGATTGCAAATGTTTGTAGTTTATTTATGTGTATTTCATTTGAATTTTTACATGGCGTCATAATAATATTTTACGAATATTGAAAAGATCTTTTGAGATAGTAGAAGTAAGAACACTAACAAGATTAAAAACTTATTAATCAAATATATCATGATATGCAACATACTGGAAATTGAGTTTTTTAAGGGGAAACAATAATGTAAAAATGATGTATTATAGTAAAAACTTGTTTACATCCCTTTATCAGTATTCATACACTGCAGCAAATAAAGCATTACATTTTCTTCTACTTTAATCAGATTCTCTGGCCGAATCAATATGATAATCTGTTACAAAATAAGGTGTCAATTCTCTTAAAAGGTTGTTGATTTTTTCATTTGCCAATAATCAGCCAAATGTATAGCCTTTCATGAATCTATGTTAAAAACATTCCTGTCTTTGTCCGTGGGCCTAAACTTCATAATTAAGGCTTCTTTTCTTTTCAAATGCAATCACTCAAAAATTATATTTTCTTTTGAATTTGAATTGAATACTGTAAATATCAATTTGATCTGTTTTTGTCAAAATTATGTGTCTATTATTTACTGTAAGACTAAATCTTAGCATTGAGTTTGAAATAAAATATGCAAAGAGTCAATATAGCACACTCTTCTTGATACAGTCTAGATGTTTCAAAGGCAAAAAAACAAGCCTCTCAAATGTAAAAAAAAATCATAGTTATGTCCCCTTTTGAGTTTCTCCTATATAACCTGTGTTATTTGTGCTGACCGTTTCTACTCATAATGAATATGCACTTTTTGAATTACCAGTTGGAAATTGGAAGTACATCATTACATAATAATGATTAGAGAAGCTCTTGTCAGTGCCATAGAAGAACAGTAATAATTAATTTTGTTACTGTTGATGGTGCTTCTTTACTTCAATATAAAGGTTTGAATGTTTGAAAACTGCCACAAAGTGATAGCTTAACTTAAACAAATCGACGCCCAAGTACTACTTTAAAAGTGGAAATGGAATATAAGGTAGTATTGGGGTGTCGAAATGCTCAAGCTGAATGTGATTCTGTTTATAACTTATTCTTTTGTTTGTTAAAGTTGATGTGATTTCATTTTGATGCCATGTCTTAAAAGACATTCCTGATTGTTGTTCATTTTCTTAAATTAATGAAAATAAATTCATTTGGTGCATGGTGACTTCTCATTTGATTTGATTTGTTTATGTATAGCATATTGACTTTTATGTGTTGATAGTTTGACCTAAGGTGAAACAGTTATAGATGAGCTTGCAAGTCTATTCTGTTTCATTGTAGATTTTCAAAATATTTGCAAAACAGAAGTTAAAATAGGAGAAGTGAATGTAGGTTGAGAATACAGTTTTTTCCACTTTAGATTTTGT